>JANHGN010023267.1:61198-78600 GCA_024605025.1 Megaceryle maxima | reverse complement strand
GGATCTGGGGCTGTTTAGCCTGGGGAAGAGAAGGCTGAGGGGAGACCTTGCTTCTCTGTACAATCACCCGAAGGGAAGTTGTAGCAGCTGGGAGTTGGTCTGTTCTCTCTGGTGACAAGCGATAGAACAAGAGGGAATGGCCTGAAGTTGAACCTGGGGAGGTTCAGGCTGAATATTAGGAAGAATTTCTTTACTGACAGGGCTGTCAGGAATTGGAACAGCCTGCCCAGGGAGGTGGTGGAGTCCCCATCTTTGGAGGTGTTTAAGAGCCAGGGTGATGTTGTGCTTAGGGCCATGGTTTAGTGGTTTTGATAGGGCTGGGAATCAAGTTGGACTTGATGATCTTGAAGGTCTCTTCCAGCCAGAATGATTCTGTGATTCTATGTATGATGTAAGGTCCTTAGTAAGTGACTGGCAACAGCAATATAACCTGGGGCCACAGTCCCTAAAATTCCAGTCTTACAGCCCCCAAGCTAAAATAATAATAATAAGAAGAAGAAGAAGAAGTAATAAAAAATAAAAATAATAATTTTTAAAAAAAAAAAAAAAGCTGACCTGCAGCAGGATCATTATCATCTACACATGGATGAGACACTGCCAGCAAGGCACAGATAACACTCACTGCATGAAACATAGAGAAGTTCATTGCTGACCTTTGGCAGGTTCAAATATTTTATTTCCATGCAACTACAGGGGAAGCACAGTGTTTGCCAGCAGTATAATTGTCACTGGGAGCCCTTCGTGATTATTTTTTGCTACTTAAGTCTCCTAACAGCTACCAACCAAAACCATTACACTCCATAATATAATGAAGAAACTGAATAGTTACCATTTAGCCTGTTTCTGAATTCTTTCTCCACCCCTCATCACCTCTTTTTTCTTAGAAAATACAAGGTAAAGGTGTTTTTTTTCTTAGCAACTGAATCTTAGGCAACTCAAGTAAGACCAGTAAGTCAGTAGACAAACTTTTTCTTTTAGAAAAACTTATTGTAAATGTTATGGGGAAAAGTACTACAGCTAGACAATTCAGTCTCCTTAGGTAAACTCAGGTAAAATTCTTATCAGGCAAGCTCAAAGCAGTCAGTGACCCAAAAATTAGATACAGATCGTAGCTTACATTTTCCAAGATAGATGGTTATTTCAGTAGGCCATCAGTTATGAGGTAAAGATCCAAAAAACCACAATGCACTTAGGAAAACCAGTACATACATACATACATTAGTGTGCATATTGAAGTGTGCATGTAATCAGTATAACAGAATATCCCTGACAAAGAAGCAACTAAAACCACCTCAAAAGCTGAGGGAAGCATGAGATTTTGCAATGTTTAAACAAAAACTTTTCAGCAAAGTGTTATTAAGGATCATCTTCCCATTCTTCAGGTGCCTTTTTGTTGTTATTCCAGCACTCAGAGGACTGTGCTGAACAAGGAGGAGGAAGAGGGGAAGGAAAAAATAAAAGCAATGGGGTTTTATATGTATTTTTCCTTGTTTTCCTCCAGAAACAAGCTAACACTCAAAGAACAGAGGTACACTGGCAATATCCCCTTCCTTGTGCTGCTTTGCCCACACTGCCCATTTACCACTTCCAGGGTCAAAAGTTGACTTCATCTCGTCTGTGTCACTGCTCCGAGCACTAACAGGGCACCTCATTACTGCTCATTGACACTGGTTGGATAGGACAAGCAGTATTTAGATCTTTAACTTGCTTTCAGCTATGTGCTTTACTACCTGATACCTTGTGGGCCAATTCTCAGCGTGTATAAACTCGCAGAGCTCCCCTGACATTACTAGAACTTTACCTCTAAATAACAGTCACTGCCTCTTTCCTTCGCTACCCCCACGGCTCATCATCTTCAGTAAACTGTCATTGTTGTCTTGTACATGCACAGATCACTGAGTTTTGGTATGAAGGCTGCAAACCACATTTAATTTACAGGATCTCTATTAAATACATAATGCTGCATGAACTTTTTTACCTAAAATGTATATTGACTGCAACAATTGGGGTTTTAAAGCAACTTCCCCTGAAAAGCAAACCAAAAAGACATGTCAGTGCATGACAACATTCTGTGTGCCAGTATCCACCCACTAAACCACTGGCTACTGTCCTTGAAAAGTTAACCAGGAGCAGGAAGAGGAGAAATCTAGACCACTTTCCTGTTGACATTTCTGCAGATAAAGAAATTGTTTCAAAGTGGTAAGTAATACACCATAGGGAAGGAAACCAGTTATAAAAACTAGAGCTTTGGCTTTTGTTTAATTTATGGGAGCATTTTAACAGATCTCTTCAGTCTTTAATAGTCTTAAAACAAAACATGAAAGTCCTCTCACACCAAAACAGTCAAGTAAAACTGCTCTACTGGCAAAGCAGTTTGGTTTCCACAATATTCTACAACTGAGTGATGCCATCAAGTGGCAAACAAATGCACCAGTTGTTTTCCAAGTAACTTTTTGGGATTAATCTTCATTGAACACGCTACATTTCGCATGGAAAAGCTACCACCATGAAATCAATACAAGGCACACTCCACTGATAACAGTGCATTAATTGGAAGAACCAGAGACAGATAAGAGATGGCCTTGTTTTTACAAAACACAGATCAGATAGTGCTCTCTGGCTCCTCCGAAGAAGGTAAGAGGCTTTGAGAGCAGAAACAGCTTTATAGCTAATAATCTGCTTCATAGATAAGTTTTGCTATTGGCTTTGTAGTTGGGTGAATGTGGAAAACTGATGGGCAAGTCTGTATGTGAGTATCAAAAAAAACATTTAAATGCTTTTTGGACAACAGTTTAGCAAAATGATCGGTAAAGGATGTGAAACATGAAAGAACTCACACATTTTCTAGTTCTTCTAAATTAATAATAATAATTAAAAGAAAAAATCCTTACAGCAGTTAAATAGCACCTTGACAGTACAGAAATTCTCCAGAATAACTACCTCTGTTTTCTGAACAAGAAGCAATTCCATTAGTAGTGGTTTTCTCCCACAGTCATAGCTTGGCATGATGTTTTAAGATGTGAATAAGCATTTCTGGTAATATTGAATAGAGCACAGTGTTACAAAGCTACACATTAATCACAGTGACATCACTACTATTTTTAGGTACTAGGTGGAACTGAACCATCTTTGACTTTTTTTTTCCTTTTCCCCCTTCAACACTAGTTCTGAGGTAGAATGAACTGCAAACCATCTCGATTATTCAAGGGACACAAACAGCTGCTCTTCTGAATATTGCATATCTGATTTCTGTTCTTTGCATTTTCTTCAATAATTATGTTTTCTTTTGCCCTTCAACACAATAAACTGCATTTTCTCACCGTCTGTTTCTTCAACCTGCCTTTCCTTACAAATCAGAATGATTCAGAAGTATTTTTTCACATCTTCATTAGAATTCTGCAGGGCTGCTTGACTTTGGAACCTCCTCTGGGATTGTTTTATATGTACATGCTGGGTATTATTTTAATGTCAGCATGTCTCAGGCTGAGTTCCGGCACACACAAAAGGAAAACACTGTCCTGCCATTTACAAAAAGCAGTTAAACATAGCAGCTCTAGACAAGCTGATGAAACCTCCTAGTTCTTTGGTACAAAGAAACTCATTCGGATTCTAAGCAGCATTGACAACCATGGAACATACTAGAATCACAGAATGTCAGGGGCCAGAAGGGACCTCGAAAGATCATCAAGTCCAACCCCCCTGCCAGAGCAGGGTCACCTAGACCAGATCACACAGGAATGCATCCAGGTGGGTTTGGAATGTCTCCAGAGAAGGAGACTCCACAACCCCCCTGGGCAGCCTGTTCCAGGCTCTGTCACCCTCACCATGGAAAAGTTCCTCCTCATGTTTACCTGGAACGTCCTATGCCTCAGCTTCCACCCATTGCCCCTTGTCCTGTCAGGCATCTCTGAGAAGAGCCCAGGTCCATCCTCCTGGCACTCACCCTTTAGGGATTTATAAACACTGATGAGGTCACCCCTCAGTCTCCTTTTCTCCAAGCTAAAGAGCCCCAGCTCCCTCAGCCTTTCCTCAGAAGAGAGATGCTCCACTCCATCATCTTTGTGGCTCTGTGCTGGACTCTCCCAAGCAATTCTATTTCCCTCTTGAACTGGGGGGCCCAGAACTGGATGCAGTGCTCCAAATGCAGCCTCACCAGGGCAGAGTAGAGGGGCAGGAGAACCTCTCTCGACCTACTGGCCACACCCCTTCTAATACACCCCAGGATGGCGTTGGCCTTCCTGGCCACAAGAGCACATTGCTGGCTCATGGGCAGCCTCCCATCAACAAGGACCCCCAGGTCCTTTTCCCCTTTCCAACGGGTCAGTCCCCAGCCTATACTGGTACCTGGGGTTGTTCCTTCCCAGGTGCCAGACTCTGCACTTGCCCTTGCTGAATTTCATCAGATTGCTTCCTGCCCAACGCGCACAGCCTCTGGTGTGTCAGCCACTCCACCCAGCTTGGTGTCATCAGCAAACTTGCTGACAGTGCACTCTGTGCCCTCATCCAGGTCACTGATGAATGTGTTGAACAGAACTGGTCCCAGCACTGACCCCTGTGGGACCCCACTAGTTATCGACCTCCAGCTAGACTCCATCCCATTGACCACAGCTCTCTGACTTCTTTCCTTCAGGCAGTTCCCAAACCACCTCACTACCCGATCATCCAGAACACACTGCCTCAGTTTAGCCAGAAGGATGCTGCGGGGACAGTGTCAAATGCCTTACTGAGATCGAGATAAACCACAGCCACTGCTCTACCATCATCTATCCACCCGGTTATGTCCTCATCAAAGGCTATCAGGTTGGTCAAACATGACCTCCCCTTGGTAAAACCATGCTGACTGCTCCTGATGACCCCCTTGTCCTTGATATGCCGCAGGATAGCGCCAGGATAAGTTGCTCCATTACTTTTCCAGGGATGGAGGTGAGGCTGTCCGGTCTATAGTTGCCTGGGTTCTCCTTCTTACCCCTTTTGAAGACTGGAGTGATGTTTGCCCTCCTCCAGTCCCCAGGCACCTCTCCTGTCTGCCATGACTTACTGAAGATGGTGGAGAGTGGCCTGGCAATGACCTGTGCCAGCTCCCTCAGCACCCATGGGTGCATGCCAGCAGGACCCATGGACTTATGGATGTCCAGATTACTCAGCTGTTCTCTAACCCAATCCTCATCAGCCAGGGAGGACTCCTTAGTCATGCTATCCTCTGCTGCCTCAGATGTCAGGGGCTCTTGAGGACAGTCTCCAGCAGTACAGACAGAGACAAAGAAGGCATTTAGTAACTCTGCCTTCTTTGTGTCCTCTGTCACCAGGGCACCTGCCTCCTTCCGCAGAGGGCCTACCTTGCCTCTAACCTCAGCTTTTCCTGTAATATATTTGAAGAAGCCCTTGTTGTTATGCTTGACCTCCCTTGCAAGGTTGAGTTCCAAAGAAGCCTTAGCCTTCCTAGTTGCCTCCCTCCATCCTCTGACAACAGTCCTATACTCCTCCCAGGTGGCCAGCCCCTCCTTCCATCATCTGTAGACTCTCTTCTTCCACTTAAGTTTGCTTAGCAGTTCCTTACTTAGCCATGCAGGTCTCCTGGCCCCCTTTCTTGATTTCCCACTTGCTGGGATGCACTGATCTTGAGCTTGGAAGAAGAGGTCCTTAAGTGTTAGCCAACTATCATGGGCCCCTCTGCCCTCTAGTACCCTGATACCCTCTCTGTGCTGATGAAAACGCAGACCATTATAGCACACCAAAAAAATCTGCAGATGAGGGTAATTTTGCAGCTAGTACGTAGAATAACTTCAAAATGAAACTTTAAATGGCCAAAGCGATTCAAGATTTCTATTAGCTCTGATCAAAAAGTTTCAGATATTTTCTTTTGCTTCCTTTGGTCATTTAGTAGTTCTGCAAAGTCCAGTTGTGTAGCAATAGGAGTCTTGGTTTGATGAACTCAAAAAATTATTATTGAAAGGGTGGTTTTTTTCGTGTTTATGCAGAACAAGGACCGAGCTTAAGTGGGTACATTTTCTTAATCACCAGTGTAAGGTATCAGGAAAGAGCATGCAGACTGAAACAACAATTCAACATACTTGCAAGAAAGAAACAGATGAATATTGCCTCTCCTAATTCTTGCTTTAAAAAAAAAAAAACATGTTTGAACCACTTCTGATTGTTAGATACATCTCAACCCTTATTTCAGCTTGTGCTTTTCTTAATGCCATCATTTGAAATGTAGCCTATTATCCAAAATAAATGAGGAGTGGGGGGAGAGGAAAATTTATTCAGGAAAAGGAATATTTTAGAGTTTTATTAGCTTTGATTGAAAATGTTCCACAAATTTCTTCAAAGTTTTCAATTATTAATGAGTGCACCCAAGCAGTTCCTTTGTGATAGTTAAGTGATGCAGTAATTAATGGCAAATGGAGATCTAATTTATTTAGAGTGAAAACCAGTTGTAGTCATCACTAAAGATGCTGCGTGAAACACTGAGATTATCATTTCTGTTGCAGAAAACTTTACTTCCTACTCAGTAGCCCATAAATTCAGTGATACTCTCATAAAGGAGCACAAAAACTTTCTGCCCATGTCATACCCAGCCACCTTCATATTCTCCTGCCCTTCAGGAGGGTGGGTGTGCTCAGACTATCACAAGTGGAGAAGCTCTGTATAAGAGCTCAATTTGGATCTCGATGGGGTTTCCCAGTAAAGGGTTTCCAGTAAAGCTCCTGTATCTGTAGTAAGTCAATTCCACAGCAGAGGCTGTCAAGTAAATGTGAACCATCACTGTGTGCTAGCCAGGATTTCATAAAGGTAAACTTAATTAGTAAAAAGCAAAACAAATTTGAAGAAAGAGTATGTTTCCCCACATTGGAGGAAAGTGTGTGTCTCCCTAAATGAGTGTCTCCACTGCTGTGGATAAAATAAAACAGTCTAATCTAGAACATGATAAAATGATTACATAATTCCCCACGACTAGAAATAGATGATTAACAAACTGCTCCCAATAGGCTTGTTAAAGATTAAATATTTATTACTATATGTTAATTACAGGATTTAAGCAGTACTTAAGTAATTTAAAGGGATTGGCTTCATCTTACTGTCAAGAATTTTATGTGATTAAATCCTTCTTTATCAGTTGTTCTTTGTTCTAGAGCAGTTTACACAAACATATCCTTAACAGCGTTTGCAGTGTTGATTATGTTGTATAGGATGAATAGAAGACCGATTCCTTCACGAATTCCATGGCCCAAGCAAAATCAATTTCCATCAGAAATCATGTTTTCACATGTGGACTGGAACAATAGCTTTTCAAGTCTAGAAAAATCTTATAGTAAAGTTGTATGTTACTTGTGGGATAGTCTCTGACACTAACAATCAATTCTGAAGAAGCCTGTGTATGCTTTTTTGAGGGTTGCAATAAATAAATACATACTTACCATGCAAGTCTTCTTCCTTCCCCTGAACAGCTTAAGAAAGCAAAAGAGCCACAAACATTTTGCATCTTTACATCTTAAATGCCATTTTGTGCTAGCATATTTTGCACAAAATTACTTTGAGGAAAATTTATCAGTTTAATCAGAACCTCTAACTACTGTTGACAAAACCCTGTCACCTTAGAGCTGATGAAAAGCTGAAGCTTTTTGTTGCTTGGGGACTCTTCAACAACCTACTGCCTATTCAGAAGGAAAGATAAACAGAAATAAAGCAACTTAATCTCTGGTGATTCTAAACAGTTTCTAGTTACACTCTTAGATAATTAACTTCTCCTGTGATGTGCTCGTTTAATAGATACCTGGTCATATGTGACCATGTTTATTTAATGTGCTGTTTGTTATGGGCGACACAAGTGACAGAGGGCCTCACAGTCACGTATAGAGGGACCGTGTTCAGATCATACAAAGTGACCTTGTTAGGTCATTATACCACAATACACCCTTCTCATTATAAAACAGACATTCTTCAATTTATTTACACCCATTCTGAAGCTCTTGCTTAGATAAAACTCTACAGGCTTCAGGAAAATGTATCTGAGTATGCATGCCAGTAAATGAATGCCTACAAATAGCTTCTGCAGGGACTGTCACCAAAAGAAAAGATATTTCCTTCTCTTCAGCATCACTGTTCTGGTATTTATGGGCATTAAAATATTAGGGACATTCTACATGAAGTGTGATTTCTTTTTCTTTTTTTTTATTCCTTTTGGTTGGTTGGTTGGTTTTTCCTTAGGCCTTTATCACAGCTTAGGCCTTTATCACAGCTTAGGCCTTTATCGCAGGCCTTTATCACAGCTTAGGCCTTTATTGCAGGCCTTTATCACAGCTTAGGCCTTTATCGCAGGCCTTTATCACAGCTTAGGCCTTTATCACAGCTCTCAAGCTCCTCATTAGACTTATCTGTAAAACTGTTTTTCATAATGACCACTCACAAGCTCAATAGTTATGCAAAACTTTGTAACTTTATGGTACCTGTAACAAAGCCCAAGTGGAAGTAAACAGAGATCTCTGTAGCATAGTCTGTTCCCCAGAATTAATTCCCAAGCCTATGACAAAGACCTGTGATGTTTCTGGTTGTACTTCATATGACTTTGGTGGATGCCTTCCTGGGTACGTTTAGATATACACATGTATGTGAGCAAATATTTGTGTGTCTGAATGGTGCTTATGTATGGGTGCAGAAGAATGCTCTTTTTTTAAACCAACACCCTACAATTTCCAATTCTGATCAATTTTGTAGCAAGTAAACGGCCACATTTCAAATTCATCTTAAATTAATAATGCATCTTGTCTCTCACTTGAATGAGCCTCTATTGCGTTAGGAGCCTTATAAATATGTGCCTTGACAGGGCAGAAGAATCCAGCACATATTCTCTTGTCTTGGCTGTTTTTCACTCTAACATGTGTGAGCTTCAATAGGGAATGTTAATATTTTAAAGAAAAATACCTTAAAAGAAGCAAAATAGATCTGGACAGTTTAAAGCAACTGTTAAAAATAGAATTATCACTTTGTTCCTTCTGTTTAAAACAAAAACTATAAAAAATTTAGGAATAGAATTTCCTGGAACAAAGCACTACCTGTGGAGTGCTGTACAGCCAGTTGCACAGCAAGTTTTACTGAAGAACTGGAAAATGTTTCGGGAACACAAGATCTCTGTGTCTCAAAGCTCATCCATTTCAGATGAAGGAGATGGAGAAGTGTTTTCCTACAGGCTGCAAAGTGAATCTGTCACAGACTTTCTTTTAGCTTGTAAAAATGATGCATGGAAGTTCTCAGTGCTGCCACGTTTGATATCATAGCATTGGCCAATACAAAAAATGAACAGGAAGGAAACTGAACCTTGTGTAGCATTGCTGATTTTTTTTTTTTTTAATTAAAAAAAAAAATCCAATTATTAAAATAATTTCACTTTGTTCCTCTAATGAAGTTCTCTTTTCTGAGAACTGTGCTGATATCAGCTGTATGTTGCTTTATCTTTCCAAGTACACAATCAGAAGTGCAGCCGTGGGAAGCTGATGATTGCCATCATACAGTCCCTTTAAAACAAGTAAAACATGTCTGATACTGAATCGTATCTTTTCAACTCTTCTTGAGTAACTGTATGAAGTGATTTCCTTCCCGTGCACCACTTCCATCTCCACAAGAGCTCCTAGGCCTTTGCAAGTTTGTTTTTGATCAGGCTGGCCACCATGAAAATGCACACCTCTCCCAATGATAGCTGTGCCACTTTTGTCTTAGGCTTCTGAGAATAAGCTACTTCATAGAATCATAGAATGGTAGGGGTTGTAAGGGACCTAGAAAGATCATCCAGTCCAACCCCCCTGCCACAGCAGGATCACCTAGAGCAGGTCACACAGGAACACTTGTCCAGGTGGGTTTGGAATCTCTCCAGAGAAGGAGACTCCACAAGCCCTCTCAGCAGCCTGTTCCAGGCTCTGTCACCCTCACTGTGAAAAAGTTTTTCCTTATGTTTACCCTAAACCTCTTGTGTTCCAACTTACTCCCATTGCCTCTTGTCCTAACATTGGATGAGATTGAGAAGAGCCTGGCTCCATCCTCCTGACACTCACCCTTGACATATTTATAGACATTACTGAGGTCCCCCCTCAGTCTCCTCCCAGCTAAAGAGACCCAGCTCTCTCAGCCTCTCCTCCTAAGGGAGCTGCTCCACTCCCTTAATAATCATGGTAGCCCTGCACTGGACTCTCTCCAGTAGCTCTCTGTCCTTCAACATGAAGTGGCTGCTGTCTGTAGTATGACAATGTATCAGATAAATACCTACTGCTCTTCTAAGGGGAAATGTCTTGTTGCAGTGTATGGCTTGTGCTGCAGCCGCCGGGAGTGACGGCCAAGAGCAACATCTTTCTGTTTGCTGACAATGTAAAGAGCATGTCAGTTGTGTGTTGGATATAATGCCAGCTTGCTCCCTTCAAAATGTGCTCCTCATATGAGGAAGAAGCTTCACCTCTAATATTGTGTGAAACGACACCAAAATAGTACCTAAATTAGGAGCCCAGAGATTCTACATTTCTATACTTCATAGAGATCTGAATTGCTCTGTGGAGATGCCTCTCTCCATCAGCTACAGAGGTAGTCTAGGGCAAGCCAGCTTATCAGCTTAAGTGCTTCAATAAAGTGTCTGCAATTAAATGTGACAAACTGGGTCTTTGGAGGTGCATTCGGCATGGGGGAGTGGACTGGGTGCCACACAACCGTGCTGCTGGGCAGCCCGTGGTTGGTGCAGTTGTTTTCATAATTTTCTAATGTATCAAGTGTTGTTAATTTCTTTCTCGATAGCTACTGATTTTTTATTTTCCTTCCCCTTTTGAAGAAATTACTGGAAAAATTGACAGATTTTTTTGAGCCATTTGCACAACATAAGGAAACGCACATGATAGAGCTTAATCATGTTAGAAGGGATTGTTACTCTAAAAGGCAAACTATTTTAGTTGTATTGTGTTATTGTGCCATTAGTACCGTTTGACTGCCAACTGTGCAGCAGCGGGGCTCCAATCAACAGGACCCTTTGTGTGTTTTCCACCGCAAATAGGGCCAAGGATAGGAGGGAGAGAGGCTCTTAGTGGTACATTTTTTTTTCCAGTGATTAATAATACTTGAGATCCATTTCAGCGATCAGAAATGTGTCTTAATGAGACAATTAGTCAAACCATAAAAGCTGCACAGCAATTTAGTTGGTGTTACTACTGGAATAATTTGCTGCTGCTCTTTTCTTCCTCCAGATTTGACTTTATCACAATAGTCAGATGAAAGTCACTGTAGAGAGGACTTGCAGTTTAGGTTTGGTTTTCAAATGGCCATGATTATCTGAGGGGCAGATAATACTCTTAAAAATGAGTGAGACTTTGAGGGGAAAAAAAAAAAAGTGGTTATTTCACATACAAAAAAAGAAATTATATGTCTTTGTCCAGGTGGCTACTACAGTGCCTTCAAATATCCAGCTGCCTGCTAGTGCCATGGTAACTATTCACAGGCAGTGTTTGAGGGCTGGCTACCAAACTGAAAGGGCTACTTCAAATTTGTATTTGAAGTATTTCATGTATTTCCCTTCTGTACCAAAAGCACAATAATGGGCCCTGAGATCTCTCCATGCATTCTAGCTGACTGTGTTTAAAATGTCTGATGAAGCTAATTTTTTAATCTCCTGGGGAGATACCTCACTGTCATATTAAAAATCTTTTCTCATCTGTCACTGGTCCCTCACAATTTGGTGATAATAGTCCTCTAAAGCAAAGTCAAAGCAGCTGTTCTCAACCCAAACTTGGCTTGAAGTTTGCCACTTCTTTTTTCACACCCAAAGCCTTTTGTTCCTCAAGGCTTCTTTGTATTTATTCCAGCTAAGCATGTTGATCTATTAAGGCTCAGTATCTCCCTACAAAACTGCTGTCATTCTAACCTGGCGTTATGTCAGAAATACCCTCAGAGTGGTGTTCAGAGAGCACGGAACACAGCAAAACTAGAACTTATTTTAAAAAATAAACTAGTCACACTGTTGACTTCATCTGCCTGGAGGATTTCCATTGATGTTTGTGGCATTCCATGCTCAAGAGGTCTGGGGAGTGTAGTCTTCTATTTTTGGAAGTAAATTCTACCCAGAACTAACATTTAAACTAACTTAGTCTAATCAATTGGCATTTACCTTAGAGGCCAATAAGCAATTTGCTGCCAGAGCAGAAAGCCATTGGTTGGTGTCCCACTGACAAAGGCAGTAGGGTGGGGTTTTTAAAGCCCCTCCCTGTGCTGGGGGCTGGGTTGTGGTGCCTGTTCAGTAGTTTCAGGGTGACGGTCACTGTCACAGTGAGGTGTGAGCTAACTAGCTGCTAATTGGGGTGGAACTAGAGTGGGACAGATGCTGAAACCCATCTCTCTCTGTGTGAATATCTGCTGCAGAATGTGCCGTTGTTATCTCTGCCAAGCTTAATTGCATTGATCTTCTCAACGCCATCCAGTCTGAATTTTCTCACTTTCTGATCTTGTTACATCAGAGTTGTAGAAAGCCCAAATGTTTCAGCATTCTAAAGGGACAATGCACTTTCTGCTTTGCTTGACTCTATGATTGTTTTTTGTCCCTAAAGAATATTGTTTTAATGCCTCTGTCATCTATAGGTCATTGGAAAGACACCGTACTTGGAGGTAGCAACAGCGTTGCTTTGACAACACTTTTGTGTTGGATCAGTATCACTGTAAATGTGGTTTGGTTATTTCTAAGTGCTGCAATCTCCCTGCAGCTTACCGCTGATAGAAGGTACTGAGTGGCAGGATTTCTCTGTCTTTGGTTTTATGCTGGGCAGCCTGTCTCTCCTGCAGCTGCAGTAGAAACTGCAGCTTTGCTGCCCAGCCACTCTGGGGCTTCAGTAAATGCTGCGATTTCTCTGTTCACCTTTGTTAGGATGTGAAGACTAACCCTTGCTTGCTTTCCTAACAAATTATTGACCAAACTGAAAATTACTGAGGGTACCAGCATTCTGATGTGCGATTATTTGCAAATTGCTGAATTTACCTGAGTCAGAAGCTTTTTAAAAATGAAGTTGAGGTTGAGAGTATATGTTGACAAATGAGGAGCAAAAAAGATCTTTATACTCTAGTTATTGGGGGAAAAGGTGGGGAGAGAGAATAGAGAGGAAAAGGCAGCATTACTCTTAAGATAACCTTGAAGATCAGCACTGCATTTGCTTGGTTTCCTATGAACTCTATCTAATTTTTAGCACTTATGAGGGCAAGGAGCAAAAAAGAGTGTTAATGTGGTTAAGTGCTGTACAAAACTCCCCACAAATCCTATCGGCTTTAATCTCTGGCTTCACTATTATTGCATTAATGGATCTCCTTTGAATCAAGCCTCCACCCTCTGACATTTTTAGTTCTAGCAGTAAAAGGCAAAAAATTCATTATGTACTTGTATTTGCTATTAACTGGAGCAGCAACTGTAAGAAATGCCATGTATTTATTCCTAAGTACCATGGAATAAGACTAAATTCAAAAGAAATCTCCAATAAGTGTTAAGATATATAGAACAGCTGGAACGTTAAGTGAACAACCTTGATAACCCAGTTGTTCATTGACGCATAATTCATTGTGCTTCTCCTGAAAGAGTGATTCCTCAGGATGTTAAAGACTTGAGATTTTGTGAAGCTGAGAATGAAAGCAGGAGGGACAAAATCCTCTCTCAAACTATGTGTTTGTGTAGTTGAATCAGGTGGGTTTATGGTGCTTCTGCCTGGGGTCCTATAGATGTCTTTTTTTCTTTTCTTTTTTTTTTTGTTTCATTTTGGGTTTGGTTTTTTTGTGTGGGTGTGGGGTTTTTGTTTGTTTTGGTTTGGTTTGGTTTGGTTTTAATCAATTTTATTTTATTGATTTGTTTTATGAGGAAAAAGCAGATTCCTGTATCGCCAAACATTCAGTGTCTCAGCTTTCTGGGTTTGTATCAGCTACACATTCAAGCTGAGACAGTGTCCTGACCAATACCCATCAGTTATTTTGGCAGATAGAAGCACCACTTCCTCTATCCTGGCTCCACTGTAGCTGTAGAGCTTGTGTTTCTCAAACATTGTGACACTTGTGACAGCTGTTTGAAGCATTTGAATTCCACTTACTGAAAAAGTACAGCAAATGGCTGCAGAAGGTTCATAAGGCACCATGCTTTCAGCTTCTGCTGCTCTTTTGTCATCCTCATCAGACAGCTCTCCCTGCTTCCTAGGAAGCATTAATGGCAATCTCTGACAATGAATTCCCATTTTTAATCCGGGGGAGAGAGGTGACATCTCTATACTGTTGGCTCTAAATTAAAAAAAAACCCCAACCCTCACTAGTTTCTGTGGGCTGAGGCCTGGTCTCTCTGGGTCCATGTTGGGAATGTTGCAACGATCTAGCAACCCCAGTAAGAGAACTGGATGAGTTGCCAGGAGACTCTATTGCATTAACTCATTCTTTTCATAAGCTTCCAGTGTCAACCAAATAGCGATTTGCCTCATACTGAGTTTATCTTTTGGCTGTGTCTCTGTGATCTAAAGCCTTTATAATCACAAAATATTAGTCATTTGAATACTTTAGATCACGTGCATACAATTTATCTTGCAACCTTAGATTAATTTTGCGAGGCAGAATTTCTTTATTATGTATCTTATAGTTGGAAAGCATTATATTAGGAAAAGAGCTGCTTGTTCCTTAATAAACGGCCAATAAACTATATCAACCCTTAATAATGGATGAAGCAGGAAAAAAAATAGCTGCACCTTCTGTGAGATATATGTACCTGCAACTTTAGATACAGGTAGTCCACCTCCGAGCACTAGCTCACTCCCTAGGCGCTGCTGGACCCGCAGGGAAGCCCATTCAAGCCTTGCAAGCGAAGCTCCGAGCCTGGCCCGGTCCTGGCCTGGGGCCCGGCGCGGGGACACCTCAGCTCCCGGCCACGGCCCTGCCGCCCCGAGCCGGGACGTCAGTTACCGGCAACTGCCCTTGAGCTGGGCGCGGCAAAAGTTGACTTTGTACTCCCTACAAATTTTCATCTTTTGAGTCATGAGGTTATTCCAGTCTGTGTTTTCAGTGGGGCTGGTGTAATTGGAAAGGAAAAATCATACACACGCTGTAACACAGGCTTATTTTATCAAACTTAAAAGCTGGGAGTGTTTGCGCTTTCCGAGGCGGGTTTGAGGACCCGCTATTTTCTTTGTCACACACAACGCAGCTGCCAGGGCCGACCTTTATAGCTTGCGAGTAGCGCAGCCCCAAGACCCTTCAGCACAGCGCGGCCGCACAGAGCCCGCAGGAGAAGGAGCCTGCCGCGCAACGCCCTGCCCGCCGTTCCGCCCGGGGAAAAGCAGAGGGCGGCTCCGCCCGCAAAGCAGCCGGGCGGTCACGACTCCCAGGACCGTCCTCGGGCGGTTGCGGTGCAGCGTTCGGGCCCGAGGCGGGGCGGGACTGGGCCGGACGGGGCCCGCCCCACACAGCAGCGCGCCCGCTGCCCTGGCTTTCGCGCCGCGGCCGTTAGGAGCCGTTGTCGGTGCCGCCCCACCCGTCTCCCCTCACTCCCCTCCCGTGAGGCGATCGGGCGGGCGGGCGGGGACAGAGGGCTGCCCGGCACAGAAAGGCGACAAGAAGCTTTCCTGTGGTAATTTTTATTTGCGGTGACGAACTCCGGCCTTAAATAAACTGAATCCGTGGTACCAACGTATGCTTCAGCTCGTATATATTAATATAGGCAGATAAATAGATTTCAAGAGAGCACAAAACATAACAGAAGCCGAATGTGCTATAAATACGCATTTACATTTGTCGTAAATCTCTACTATATTATAAAAATAACAGTATCACTAAAATATTTTTATCTTCTGCAACTCTTGGACCGGACAAAGTTCAGCTATGTTGTCACAACCATGCTGCATTACGGATCACACGGGGGCTTTGACAGCGCTCAGAGGTGGGGAGGTCAGGTTCTTATACCCCTCAAACCATCACGGTTTTGAAGTCTTTCACTTTTGTTCATTGCCAGTATAGAAGTTCATGAAAAGCAGCTTTTAAATTTCTACATCCTGGTACTGTGTGTATGTGGGTGTAACACCTATGAAGAGAACAAAACAGTTACCTCCTGAAAATGCTCTTGCAGGGGGGGTTTGTATGTCCCAGATCCTACCAAGAGGTCTCATTAAAAGGTCTCATTGCCACTTGTTACATTAATGTAATTATACAGCTCTGTCAATCAAGATTTTCTCCCTTTTTACAATGAACTATCTGTTCTATAGTTTTCTGGTTAGAAACATTTTTAAAGTTTCCCATTTGATTTCCTTAAGTACATGTGTATTTTTAAACTTCAGGAGAGAGCTTCATTGGTATAATACATATAATTTTATCTAGGTACCTAACAAAACTAGCTATTTCCTGAAATGCTTCGGAAATGCAGCTGCAGCATGGGATCATACCACACAGCTGTAGGGATTCTGGTATCTGAGAAGAAGCACAGTCCTTTGAAAGTTTGCAATGCCCTCTGCTGTGACTTTTATCCATCTGGCATTTAATCAGGGCTCTCCAATTTAAACATACCTGAAGGGAGTCTGAACTTTCTTAAATAGAGTCAGGTAGTTTGCAGATACTGCTTTAGGAGGAGTAATGGCTAAGGTTAAGCATGTAGGCAAATGCCTTCCTCTAGAGACTGACTTCACTGAAGTTGCTTGTTGCAGGTATTCAGGCTGAATGCTATAAACCAGACCAGTAAGTAGCTGAGATACAAGTATGGAATAGGTAGCTAAATAAATAGGAACTATGGGTGGTCACTGGTCCCTGAGTAAAAATTTAGTGTCGGTATTTTCCAGTGTTGCAGAATTGTTAATGGTAGAGTGCAAGTAAGGGGCTCTTAGTGCTAAGTCGGTACAACATTTCAGGTGTGGTTGTAGCTTCTGCCTGAATAGTCAGTGACTGTGTTGAGTACAGTGTCTGAGCTACTGTTAAAAACCCAGACAAATAAAATGAAAACACAGCTAATACCTGCAAATAAGTATCAGTACCTATGGAACTAGGAATAGAAAATAAAATTGTATATTTAATTCGAAGCAAAGAATAAGAAAACAGCAAAAGTAATAAAGCAAATAAATAATCAAATCACTGTTATCAGCATTTTTTATACATTTAAAATATGTTTATAATTTTGAGCATACTCTTCTATGAAAAAAATCTCGAGATTGTAATGTGATGTTTATGTTAAAAGTGCAGAGTACCTTTGTCATGACATGAGACAGAACAAAGCGAAATTACTGAGGATGTCTCAAAGTAATTTTCATGCTTATAGGAACAATTTAAAGTCATGCTTTGAGGAGTATATTTATTAAGTGAACATTTGGGTTACAGTGTGGAAAATGATCTAGTCCTTGTATTTCTGATTGTTACTGTGTAAAATGGGAAAGTCAATTTAGAAGTTT
>JANHGN010023267.1:17433-61098 GCA_024605025.1 Megaceryle maxima | reverse complement strand
GAATTTTGAGGCAGGCAGATATATTTGCCATAATATTATTTATATAATTCAAAAATAGATTTCATCTTTGGTTTGAACCACAGCTCATGAAATAATGAAACATACATATTTTTTAAATGAATGTATCATTGTAAATCATCGTAGCTGATTTGCTCCAACAAATTGGCTGGTTTCACTTGATTATGAATCCCACTGTGCTTTCATACATGGGGTTGTGGGTAGCCTTTATCCAGCAGACAGAGGAATTGCATGTATGCATCTCCAAAGAGGCAGTACAACAAGCATGAACATATATGATCTACTGAATCTGTAGCTAGAGTTCTTAGAAACATATCTGCACTTGTAGTTTATTGTAATAAACCTTTTCTCCTGCTTTTAGGCTTGAGCATGCTTAAGCCTGGGATTGTTCAGTCTACAAAGGAAGAAAAAACATCTCCACTTCTCCACGGGCATGTAAGATGTCCCTGGCCAGACTTTGGAGTGTGCTCCAGCTTGCTGAGCAAAGAATCTACACAGGAGTAGGTAAGTAAGTGTCTTTAGCTAGTAAGTTGTATCCTAACCATGATGACTGAACACCTCCAAGCAAGGCAATGTACTTCAGCTTGAAATTAACTAAAAATATGAGTCCTTGGAAAGACTGAAAGAGAATGAAAGGGAATGAAAGAGACAGTGAGAAAACCCTCAGGATAACATGCACAGAAGAATGGGAATTACCAGATACTATATTATTTTCCTGATTGAATTTACTGTATATTGCAAAATAGGATACCCTACATCTACTATTAAAATACAGAAAATAGAAATACCTCCCAAGTGGGATGATGTAAAGCTGATATGAGTACCAGTACTCTTAAACTGGTATTTATAGCTCTAGCTTGGAGACTTCCTTATATTGCAAGTTTGCCTCTTTGTTCTAGTTATTTATTGCTCTTCGATTTTGCGTGGTTGCATACACTCTCCTGGTAGTCACAGTGACTAAATTCATTCCTGTGCAAACAAAAAAGGTCTTAAGAAGGGTTGAAATGCACTAAGGCTTTGTGCTTTACCTCTCGTCAGACTGGATTTTGCTCACTAATAGAAAGAAATTATGAAGTCATTTCGTTACGGACAAACTTTTCCCTGTTCCCTATGATGGATCTTACCTCCAATATGCTGCTTTCAGAATAGGACTGTGCTTGAGGCCAGTGCAAACCAGAATGAAGGCTAAATTATTTCTGCAGCATTTTTGAATTGGGGTAATGTGTGAACATTTGTGTAATCTTCTTGAACACTCTTTGTGGCAATACACAGTGGCCACATTAAAATAATCTGTCTTTCTTATGTGTTAAATAGCATGGTGGTATTAAATACTCTTCATGTGAGTTTTCAAGATTTAATGGCATCAGCCTATTATTTACAACATTACTCTCAACATTCCTGATAGGGGAAATATATATATATATTAATCTCTTTTTTTCCTTTTCTTTTCCTCTTTACATGCAAATCTTGCAGGAATAGACATGAATATTTTAGAACGACTTGCGGGGGATATTAATGAATTGCTGTGCCTTAGTATTTAATTTATGTCATCTACAAATTTACTCACATTTTAGGGGATAAAATGGCATGACTTAATGATGGTCAGAAATGGTAGTACAACACATACTCATATTACTTCCTCTGCATTTCAACCAGTGAGACCAAACCTTTTTTGCTTACTCTCAAGCAAGTAATGGTAGATTTAGTGCATACGAGGTTTTAAATGTTGGCAACAATGTAAAACAAATGACATATTGGTTCTATACTAATATATAACTAGTACTACCTTGCCTTTGAACAACTATGTCATTGTTTCTTCATAAAGTGGATTCAGGAGAGTAATTCCCACAGCCTCTTAGGGTTTGCAGTCACTCTGCAGCTGTGTGGCTGCTTCTTGTTTAGCAGGTGGCTTTGCCATAGTAGAATTGCATTTCATGTACAGCTCTCTCATTTCTAGGAGACTTTCTTCCACAGCTTTTGCAAACATGCCTGAGGAGGTTTCTTTACAGTCTTTAAAGCTTGAGATGCAGAACAATATATGCTCTGGCTGAGGGTTATAACACGCCCCGTAACCATTGGGCACCACAGGCCCATAGCAGCAGAACATTTCCATAGTAGTTGGAACCTGTTTGCAGGGAAATAGTCAAGAGTGATCTCTGATTAATCAGGGTACCTGAAATCAGCTAGGTAGGAATGAGGAAAAAGATAAACAAATGCTAAAAATGTTGGAAATGTGATGAATCCCCTTTGTAGAAGATTGCTTCCTTCAGAAGTCTGGCCCTGGACCTGACACTGGGAAGGTAAAAGCTGATCTCTGTATAGAATTTTGCTGCTCTGTTTGTTTGCCATCATTTGAAAACCAGCATTGGCTGAAGTGGATATAAGGCATTTCTTTGCTCACTTTACATAGACCTTTGACAACTATGAGCTTTTTACTGACAGAGAATTTTTAAGGCTGTATATAATCCTGAAATGTAAAATTATGATACGTAGAACTTATCTAAGGTTTTTAATTTCTTAAGGTTATGTTAAACTTGCAATGTGAAGACTAATCAATTACAGGCAGCAGTATTGTTAATTTCTAACCCATTTCTAATTGGATGCTGTATAAAAACATAATTAAATGCACTGAGGTGCTATATTTCTATTACACCTCAGTTTAATCACTACATAATACAGGAGTGAAACACTTTCTCCTGCAGAAAATAAAAGAGGTGTTAGAAATCTCAGTGTTTCAGACTTTGTGTACATGGACCTTCACAAATGACATTTGGCTTTCTAATGGTGTAGAACAAGCCATTAGTCCTGCTAATAGAGCCATAGAATTGTCAGATAAATTTGCTGTGCAACAGCCGAAGGCCATAAAGCTATTCAGAAGAACTCTTTGCTCATGGATAGTTTCTTGGAGAATTTATGTAGTAGTATGTTGGTTGCATTCACTCATGTCTGAAAGCCTACAAACATAATGACAAGATCAAATTACTTATTAAGGTTTTATGCTGTAGCATGAAGTTATAAGTCTCTTTTGTTGCATAGTTCCAATCGGTGTAGTTGGGTTTGTGTTTCAGTAAATGAATTCCTACATAGATTTCTCCTTTCATTAGGACTGCCACTACATGCAGGGAAACATTTAATTTTCAGGCTGTATGCTATAAAGATGTTTCCTTATTCAGAACATTAAATGTAGGAAGTGTTGATTCTTAGAGTATCTTAGCGTGGTTGCAAATAACTGGAAATCTATAAATGTCTAAAATGTCAGTAAATCCAAGATGCATGTCTGCACAGGTTGCAGTCTTACACTGAATAACTGAAGGGTCTTGAAGATTCCAAACATAGCTACTTTTAAGACTAAAATTGTCTCCTGGCTCTTGGCCTTTGTTTCTCCGAGTGGCAGCCTGTCTGGGTTGTGGCTGTACTGCCACTGGAGTAAAGAATTCCCACTAGAGCTGTCACCTTAGGGGAAGAAGGGGAATAAAGGGAACAGGAAGATACATAGCTTGTAAAGTGAGAAAACACCAAACCCTCATACAAATTTTAGTGAGTTTGTTTGTGTGCATTTCCAGAATTTCTGGGAAGGGCTTTGGGATGTTGCAAGGAAAGTTGTAACTTCAGTCAGTATTTACCATTCTGATTTTTCAGAATGACCCAAAACTGGGTTAAATATCTGGAGAATTTTGCAGACTTCTAACAGGTTGGGGTTTTTTTGGGGTGGGTGAGGTGACATTGCTCTCACTGGGAGCTACAAGGTCTGGCAGAACATAAAATGAGTTAGTCTTTGCTTAGCAATACCAGCAAACAGAATAAACTCACCTGGCTGGTCGAGAGGATAAATCGATTGCTTGTCAAATATGTCTCATCTGTAAATATCTCTGGCAGTTCCTTCAAGTGTTCCCGTGCCACCTCTCTGAGCCCTAGCAGGTGATTGTCTATTGCCATTCCAGTAATAGCCTGTGTACAACATAAGACACCAGCATTTAACTGAGGATGAAGACATTTTCTTGCCTGGCTTTTGGTCAGACTTGATGAACTTGGTTTGAGTGATGTAATGCCTATACTGTTCAGATCTTGCTCTGAGTCTGTGCTTTGTTGATGATCAGCAACTAGAAATTCATATGGTGTTCTGAAGGTGTAAAAATTAGGAAGGAGATGGCCTTGATATGTATTATGTGCTGATGTCATCTGGTGTTCTTGGTCTTCATCATCTCTCAGAGCTGAATGTCATGGGCTAGGCTTCCAAAGCTGCTGTGGGGAGCATATGGGACACCAGAAACCTTTAATTGTGTTTCAGAAATTCCTGTGTGTCAATTGGATTATATTGCAAGATATGAGGCCCCAAAACACCTCCATATTGAAATAAATTAATCTTTCACTGACTTGCTGCCTGCATCTCACTCTGGCAGGTAAAGCATGTGTCATTCCATAGAACTAGCATCCAAAGATCGGGTAGGTACCTGCAACAGATTTAATGGTGGTCACAGGATAAAGAGTAGATTTGCCAGTGCTCTATCACAGATCTACTAGCATATCCCACCACTTGAGAAGACTGGGGTAAGGGACACAGATGCCTTCTCAGTTTAATTCACTGCTCAAATATCCCAGTTCCCTCCCCACTATGCCGGCTTCATTGTAGAACTGGATTGTCTCAGGGGCATCAATTGCCTGGGCAGACAGGATAGTTAAAGAGTTTTGTTTCTTTAGGAAAACAAATCAAAATTTGTTCCAACCAGGCAGGAATTGCCTTGGATTAGAATGTGCATTTTCACATCCTTCAGTTTAGTTTTATTCTAGCTGGTGAGAGCATTGATTATGAGCAGTCAGCTGTAGTTCAACCCCAATAACAGCTGAAGTCATGTAGGAAGGGAATGCTGAAGAAGGAACATTGTACTACACTGAGAGCAGAACTGATATCCCCGTGGCACAGGCCCCTTGGAATGAGGCAATCAAACAACCTCAGAAAAGGCAGGGTTTAAAAAAAGAGCAAAAGCTGTTTAAGAGGAGAATTAAAATAAAAGGGGGGGGGGGGCAAAAAAAAAAGATTAAGTTTGCTTTTCCTCTTAAAAGGATAATTGTTTTAACCACTAATAACCTGAAGCAGGGGGTCCAAGAGTGCATAATCTTGTTTGGCTCATTAAGGAGTAGGCAGCCATTGGTAAAGGGGCTTATTTGTCCATCAGCCCAGATGGAGCAAGGATGCTTGCAAAAAGGTAGCGTACATCAGAGCAGCATTTACATTGTTTTTCCCACAGAGGGGAAACTGACTTGATAATCGAAGGAAATATTTTGCTATCACACAAGATTTATAAGGCTGTTAGCAATGACATTTTTGCAACATAGATCAATGTCATGTCTGAAGAGAGGCCGAGACAGGCTAACGAAATAAACTGTGAGTCAACGCGTAGGAAAAAACTGTGCCAAATTGAATTTTAGAGCTCCACATTTAAGATAGCAATGCCTAGTAAGCCCTAACAAGGGGAAATAAAATCATTAAATTGCTTTTTTGTTTTATGAAGTAGATTTTGGTTTTTGTTTTTCTTAGAAGCTATTGCATTTCAGTCTGTTGCACACAATTTAGTCAGACCATGTAAGTCATGCCTGTAGTTTAAAGGTACAACAATTGCATTCTGCTATTCTAAGAAAGGGGACCTTGTTGAGTAGAAATACCTGGAGATGTTTTTACATTTAAAGACAAATTAATTTTTTATCATGATTTTAATTTTTTTTTTTTTCATGAGCTATACTGAAGGCTTCATTTGATAACAGTTTCTGGAACAGAAGTGACTCGGAGGGGGCATTTTATGGATTCCCCTTCCTTTGCTTTCTTGCCCCTTCCTTTGCTTTCTTGCCCCTTCCTTTGCTTTCTTAAAGCAATGCTGTACAGAAATGCCATTGGTTGTGACCTAGCAGACCTACAGTACGTTGTGTTCATTGTGAAGTTACTCTGAGATGGTTCAGGTGAGACAGTTGCCCTGAAGTAAGACTTGTCTCTGCTTTCGAGATGACTTGGAGTCTCAGCTTCTAAGATGTGGGTTCCTAGCACAAGGCTTGAAATACAAACCTCTTTTTCTTCCCTGCTTCATTTGTTTCACAGTCTTAGGAACAAATCCTGCCTGAAAGCAACACTTCACCTCTCCAGTGCTCTGAGTATACCTTTGAAACGACCACTGGAAATGAATGATTTCTTGAATATCATGAATATTTAAACAGTAATCAGTAACGTAGGTTTGCTAGGCAATGGTCTGAGCCAATGCCATAGGTAGTGAATTCACTTAACATAGCTGGTTATTAACATTTATTAATTTCATGAATGCTTTGACTAGGTTGTTTGTAGAGTAAGTCTGTGCTTTGTCTTGGCACAGTGGGATGTAGAGCATGACCCAGGTTGAATTTTCTCATTTTTAATCAACAGAAAATGAGTTGTATTTGATACTATAGTGATTTTTTTCACTGGAGGGCATGTCTTCCTTTTACTAGACACTGCATTCAGCTCTTTAAAAAGAGAACTGACTCTAATCATTCCCTTATTGTTAATGACCTTTATTAGAAAAGGCACTTTGGAATACCAGAATACACTTTCCAGAATACCAGACAGGAACCTCTCTTCTTTAGGGAAAAGAAATGTAAGAAAACACATAAATGGTTAATTGGGGGGGACCACAACTTCTTGATGTATTACTGCTGTCTTGATCTTATCTATAATGTTATAGCTTATGGGCCTAAATACCTGTAAATCTGGGGGATCTGAACTTTGCAGCTGGAGTTTTATTTCTCATGCATGTTACACAGCAGCTAAGTTGGCTGCTTTTAAGCCTTGCTTACTTCTCATCCTAATAAAGCTCTCACCTGTCCACTTGCCATACCCCATTAGAATATCCAATTGCCACTTTTCTTGTCTATCTTCATGAGTCCCATTTCACATTGATCTCTGAGTGTACAGGCTTATTTCATCTGGCTACTTTTCTCCCTTGCAAACATTTCAATATTAAAAAAAAAATAAAGTTATCCGTTAAATTTTGATTGGAAGCTCTTTAAGATGGAGGCCATTTTTGAATTGTTAATTTCTACCACAGCGAGTTTAGTGGGATTCTAATTTGTGGCTGGGACTCCTAACTGTGACACAGATACAAATCACAAATGTTTCACATTTACACACATTCCTCTGACTGTGTTGAATACAGTGTGTCATTTTCCATGACAGCTCTAGATAAGCCAGCTAATGCCCAAGAGCGATGGTCTTGGCAGTGATGTCTGATGCAGAATTTTGTTAAACTTTCTTTCCAGGAAGTATTTTTTTGGGGTGATGTTTGTTGACTATGGCTATTTGGAGGGTATTTGCATCATTAGAAATTTTTGTTAGTCTGACATAGCAGGTACTTTCCTATTTAGAGATGCTTAGTGCTCAAATAGTTAATGATTGCATCTCTGTACTTTTCTTGAGCAAACTCACTAGTCCTTATTCAGACAAAGCAGTGTATTACTTACCAGAATAGCATAATTAGTCTGAGCTGCAATTGCATCCTTAAGTCTCTGCATCTTCTCAGAATCCTGTTGGGGGAATCAAAATGTATCTGTTATTGAATAAACTCTCGAAGAAATAGCATGTTCCATCAGCAACCAAAGAGCAAGCACTCAAATGTCCTTTGCTCCTGGCTCAGGTATAAGTACTCTTTAGAAATGAAAAGCTATAGGGATTCAGTGTCCCAGTCAACAATGGTGCCTGGTTGTGCAAAGGTTGAACAAGTTTACTGGTGGTGGTTTGTTTGAAGTCAAGGAAAGACTTGCAGTTGCTTTCATGGATTTTGTCCATAGGTTTTGGGGGTGTGGATTATTACTAATTGGACTGGTGTCTTTGCAGTAGTGAAAATAATTGCCTAGTGTAATTTGATGTTTTTGAAACAGCTAGGCATTGTATCTTCTCTTGAATGGTTTATTTAGACAATGACAGTGATGTTAATGAAAGCCATTACTGGTATTTTACTGGTCAGGCAAAAATTACTCCCTTGTGTGAAAGGACATCTAGAATTTTCCAAGGCTGCTCTACCATCCACAAATGCCTCACATTTCAGATAACAAGCTAGTAAATTTTGACTCCTGTCAAATGGCAGCCTTTTTTATTAAGGGAATGATCCTAAGAAGTGCTGCCCTGCTGTACATCACGCCTGACACTGCAACTTTGGGACACCCTGAAACAGCCAGAAATTACTGAGTCTCCAGATAAACATGGACGATGGATGATCTTTTGAACAAAGAATTCATTTTAGAATCAATTCAAGGCCACCATCAGGGACCTTCAAAAGTACAGCGTCTGGTATTTTTTCATAGGTCTAGAGCTAGGCCTTAGTTCCCTTATACAGATTAAACTGCAAAATGCAGTCTTTAAATCTGATTAATTTACAGCTATTCAAGCAATCTCTGCAGTGTCAGTTGCTGCTTCTTTTATAGCAAGTGTCAAATGCCTGAGATATTTCTCCTGCTAGAGAATCAATCTGACTCAATCAGTCTTTGGTGACCGTTCAAACTATCATTCAAAGATCATTTTTATTAGCATCAGGTAGAAATTGGGTTTTATTTGATTTGGATTAATGGCTAATAACAAACAATATTTTGAGGAGTTCAAGTGATACATCTCTTTGTCCTAAAAATAGAATTAACCCCTTCACATCCTGAGGCAATCGGTTCCAAAATCAGAGTTAAATGAACTGTGGTTCTAATGATTCTGTGATGATAATATATATTGTTTTGAACTGAAAGATAAACATCAAAACAAAGACTTCTAAAAGTTTCTGGGAAAGAACACTCACAGATCAGTTTAAATGCCCTTTGCATCTCTCAGTGGACAAGAAGCCAGGCAAACCATCAGCGGATTTGTTTGTGCATTATGACTGCAGGTTTTTCAGGGGGAATGAAACAATCATTCTCTCTGTTCAGTACTGCCAAGGCATGCAATATAAAGATTTGAGGGCTGAGACTGAGCTCACGCTGGACATGCTCGTGTGAAGCAGTACAGTTCAGGATTCTGTGAAAGGTGGGAGCATTCTCAGATTTGGGTGGTAAAACGGGGAGAAATGCTGAAGCTTTGGAAGACCTGCAGAAGCCTATAAGTGTTGGAATAAGGAAGGTAGGAAGACTTTGTTGCAGGGAACAAGAAGGATCTGGCAAAACAACGTGCTGAGAGCAGGCTGGCTCCTAGGAGGGCAGTCAGCCTGCAGCAGTGTGTGTTGGGGCTGGGGTGTGTATGCTAAGCAGCTAGGTGTGGAGGGGAAGGCGTGCACAGATGACAGCAGCTTCTAATGAAATACTGTTTAAGAGCCCTGGTGTCAGACAGGACACTGGTAGCAAATAACAACAGCATCTTCTCATCTACTGTATGGTTGTCACTATTAAGTGTAATAGTATGGCCATAATCTTCCTTGAATTATCCACTCAGTGTAGGGAATTACTTCAGGTTTCCTTCGAGTTATCATTTTAACATTGAACTTACTTGAGTCTCATTTGTCATAAGCTGAGTTCTGGGCATGGTAACCTGAAGGAGATTGAAGATGCAGTGGAGGAACAGAGCATCTCTCTGGGTAAATTTTCCTCAACCCCTGGGATATTAGAGCTTGATTTACAATATTTCATGAATCTACAGCCAAGCAATACTTCTAGCAATGCTATGCTAGATTCTAAAGAACAGCCTTGTGGGCTGATGCCACTGGAGTGGTCTTACTGTGCAAAATAATCCATGCTGTGGCAGCCTTTTGCATCTAAACAGCCACCTGGAAATTCCCTGTACAGCAGCGAAGTGCAGTGGGTGGAAGCAGCACACAGACATTGAGGGAGGCTCTCCAGGGATGGCGAGCGGGACAGTGCACAAAGCTGTTTCTGCAGCTCTAGTCTCAGCTCTCAGCTGTACATCTTTGCATCCCCATCTACTATGTACAGTACTCGTGCTTCTGGCAAACAGATGGTGGTGTCACAAAGCAAGGCAGTTTAATTTTTGGCTTTGCAGGATGATGTCAGGACAGAGAGTTTTATTAGCTTGATGAAGTTTTTTCATCATGAAGCTTCAGCCCCTTTGAGGATTCTATAAAACTAACTCTAATTAGTAGAAACATACCTTTAAAACCAAAAAGATCAGCCAGAACACATCCACCTTATCCAGAAATGAAAGCATGTGAATTATATCACTTCACACACTGCAATCTGCAGCAGAGCTATCTACTGCAGGGGACCTGCCAGGCAATTCCCCTGGTGTGCCAATAGATCCTTAACTTTGCCTGTTCAGCTCAGGATCTCTGTCAGGGAGCAGAATTTGAATCTGATGATAGATCATTCACAAGACAATATTAAGTCTAAAATCAGATGTGTTCTTCTTAAAAATGTCACGTTTAGGCACCTTTGAATCTTCTGGATGCTTTAATAAGGTAACATTTATATTTAGGTAAGTTGTTGGTTTGCACAAAAAGTAAAGTTCTGTAAGGCTTGCTACCCTGCCCTATGCCTTTATGTTCTCAGTTAACAGTTTAAAAGTGAGAGCTTTGGGATCATAAATGCATTATTTGTTTAGTGCTTTGCCAGAGAAGGCAGAGGAAGCCTGACCAACATACCGATAGAGCTGTCTTGTCATCAGTCATCGCTTTTACAAAAGCAAATGCTTCTGAGGTAGCAGATCTGATATTGTCGACTCTGCCTTCATCAAAGCGGCGTAAGGAAGCACTTTCATAGGTAGGGACAAGTCTCCTGTGGCATCTGAGAGAATGAAAGAAGAAAAACAAAGAATTCTTATTTTCAAGGAGTCATAAAGACTAAAAGAAATATAGGCTTGGTATATTTTATTGTTACAGCTATGATTTTATGGTTTTTTTGCATAGCATTCATATTAATGTTGATAGAATCCTGCAAGAAACTTTAAAAAGATGGATGCTCACTCCTTTCTAATATGAGGATCTGCATACAGCTGTATACATTTTAGTTATGCATTGCCAGTAAAAAATGACTTGCTGTGTAAAAACAAGGCTAGTAAAACTAAAATGTACTGAAAGATCTCAAGGAATGTTTCATTTGTACTACATCATAAAATAATTGTGTAATTAATCATTTACTTATTGGCTTGAAATATGTTTTATTTAAAACAAGAAAAAAAAAAGCACTCTGTGTGTGAATGAAAGATAGAAAACTAAAAGGGGAAAAGGGTGCTATCTGAGACTGAGCTGGAATGCAAACCCACATAACAAATAGAACAGCATGTGAAGACCATTTTTTAAAAAATTTGGATCCAGGTATATAGCTACTGTTCCTCACTTCAGGAGACCTACTGTGCCTTTCAGTCAGAGTGAGTGTTTCAGAACATAACTGTCCCCTGAGGTGTTTGTTGCATTTATAACATGGATTTATATCACGGCTGGGATCCGAATGAAAGTCTTGGACCAGGTCATTGTTGGAGTTTGGTTAACAGACTATGCAAAATAGAGGTTTAGCAAATGTTAATGGAGTACCCAGAGTGTGTTAGGCATCTCTGCTTTTGACTAGGTAAAGATCAGTTCAGGATTTAATTTGACATGATCAAGAATTATTCGTGGAATAGGCTGTTCTGCAGGAAACCATGCAACTGATCTCTAGCCTGGAGCGTTAGCTGTTCTGACAGCATAGAAAGGCACTTTTAACTTTGGAAATGGAAATTGGAGGATATTATAAAATCTTGGGATGCCCGTGAGGAAGGAAGCAGCAGTAGTTACTATCCCATGTAGGAACTCTGATCTGATCTGCTGCTGTAGTTTATTCCCTGTGAATGCTTTTCAGCCTGCAGTGCAAGGGGTGAGTGAACCTGTGGTGAGCTCTGTGTTACTGCCATGTTTCCTCCCAAGCTACCTGCAGTGGCAAGAGAGTGTTTCTGCCCCAAGGGCTTGGACTCTAGCTGTTGCCTCTGCTGTGAGTGGCAGGGTTGTCTGCCACTCCCTGCCATGTCCCCTTACTCTCTTCTCTATGCCAAGTGCAGGGACAGCTGTGGCCAGGGTATTGACTGGGAATGGCACGTATGGGACACAGAGATGGGAAAGGAAAGAAAGGAGAGGGAAAGAGAGCAAAGGAAAGGAGTAGTCTGTCTTAGAACTGGGTGACGATTTTTATCTTATCTGACCTACAGTCATGAGGCAAGATCACTCATTGCCACGTGGGAGGTCTTTATTTGGGTGCTGAGGGATAAATGGAGTCTATAAAAACCAAACTGTGAATCCCCTCTTGTTCCTATGACTTGAATCAACCTTACCTGTAAAATGCCAGCTGAAGTGCTACTTGAATGTAGGCATCTGGGCTAATCTTTTGTTTCTTAATAAATTCCTTTCCATAGTTCTCAAACTTGTAGGCAATAAAGTCCAGATTTATTACTACCCTGGAAGAAAAGGAGAGGTGGTTACTGTGGGGAGAGATGCAAGAATCTCACCTTCCATTTCTGTTTGCAAATAAAACGCAGAGATCGTTTCCCGCCCTCTTGGAGGTGAGTGGGCTCCTGCTCTGCAGCCTTCAGTAACTTGTTCCTAGTCAGTAACTTTATTCATAGGGGTTCTAGCCTGGGCTTGTTGTCTGCAGCTTTAAAACAAACTGTGCCATTCAGGTCATTCTGTTCATTTGAGTAAAACACCTTCTTTAAAAAACCCCAAACCCTTGTGTGTTCACTCCTGAAGCCTAAGCCAGGGCCTCCTTTGTTCTTGACAAATTTCTGTGAGAATTACTCATGTTCAAAACAAGTGGATTTAAAATCTGATGAAGGCTGTAACCTCCTTGCAAGTTTCAATTTAGAGGACTGCTACCTTTATTTGAAAACAAAAAGGAATTAGTCTGCGTCCTGAATTTTAAAAGCATTTCTCATATGCTTCTAGCCACGTAGAGGTCTCACCTAGTGCAATCACACTGGACGTGCTTACGCACTATCATGCAGCCAGTTTGTTAATTCTCTACAGAGACATCACAGGCCTGACTGCTGAGATGAAATAATGTGGAGAAAAAAAATTCTCTCATTGCTATTCCCACCCCCAAAGATCATGCAAATCTTGCACAGTCTGGAAACAGTCAGAAGAACTAAATTTTGTAGGAGCAACATGTAAACAAATCACGTTCCTGAATTCAAATTATTTATTCAAACCAATTGTATTTTACTGTCCCATATATATGTACCCATTGCTCTGGCTTTGGCTTTAGTCAAGTCAAACCCAAAAAATGCATCCATAAAAACAGAGGACCTGCACTGTTTGCATCCTGTGCAAATAGGACTCAACTGTTTCTCCAGTGGTCTTTAGCTTTGCTAATATTTACATGGCAGGCAAACAACGGTAGTGCAATTCCTGAATACAGTGAAGTAGGTCCAGCCCATAAGGGTGCTGTCCTGCCAGGGGGTGATAGACATGGCATGTCCAAGTGGAGAAGATGAAGAGGATCAGGAGGGCAGCAATAGTCCTCTCACAGGAAACTCATGCCTGCACACAATGTGCTGGGTAATTCCCAGCTTGCAGTCATTGCTGAGAAAAATGAGGCATCTGTTCTACCTTTGGAGTTTTTCTGCTGATGATGCCAAATGTGCCTGAATTTCAGGGGAACATTTCCATCTTAGTCTCCGTGGAGCAGGAAGCTCACTCACTGAATCGGCTCGGACTAATTTCTTGGAGCTTTCTTTCCTGTTAGCATGTTAGAGAAAAGTCATTGAGGTTACAAAAATAATCTATTTATTAAACACGGCTTTTTTTTAACAGGTAAATTATTGGTATCCAACAGTTGTGTGGGTCATGGTGGCCCTGTGCACCAGGGGCAATTTGCCACTGGCAGAGGCTTCCTGGGGGCCAGAGTGGCTACAATAGCTGTACTGAAAAGGGACTCACATGTGCTTGAGCAAGTGTTCAGTGCACTGCACCAGTACGATGCCATCGAAAGCAGAATGTTCACACACGGTACCGCAGACTCCATCTCTTCCTACCACAAACTAAGGAAGGAAAAGAAAAAGTGCGAGATACACAGTGAATAAATCATGTTCTGGGTAAGTTACCCATGATAGCAACCTTACAAAAGATCTTGTTCTCTGTGGTTTTCTTATTGTTTACATCAGGAACTTCCTTAGCTTACAGACCAGTGGGTAGCTTTCAGATTTATCGTGGGAGAATTTCTTGCCCTGTGAATGGTGTTGCACTGGATCCAGTTCATGCTGCTATTTTGGACTGAGCCCTGTGAGAATGTAAAGTTTAGCATTTCTCATTGGAGTACGTAAATTTGATTTAGCCTCTGCTTTATGGTAGAGAAAACATGTTGCTGGAAAGACAGGCCAGGGTTCTCCCTCCACATCTGGGGGTAATGCAACTTCTCTATATGGGAAGTCTTGTAGGATCCCATTTTGTTAGAAATGCCACATTAAATGAGCAAGTTCATCCTTATTTGATAGCTTTCTCATGGCTTGCTTTACTGTCCTGCTGCTTCTTTACTTTTCTTTTCTGTCTTCTTCCCTGATTTCACTGCATACACTGGTAACACTTAACCTGCTGCACTGTAGTTCTGTGATACCCCCATGCAGTCAGTTACTTCTGCATCTTAAACAAAACCAGATGTCTAGGACCAAATTGCAGCTTGTCTCACATGTTTTTTTTGCCTTTCTCTGAACTTTTACCCCCACTTCTTTTCAAGTGTCTTTGGACTTCTCCCACTCAGCTCACTCTGCACATTTGTATCACACGTGTATCCTGCCTCCCTGCTTCCTGTGAGGTTTTCAGAGCGTGTGATGCAAAAAGGTTACCTGAATATTTTCTGATGCCTTACTGCAAAGTTGAAAAATAATGTGGAAAGGAAGAACGAGTCATACTGTGAGAATGGCTTCCTAGATAATCTGCATTTGCAGGAAAGAAAATGGGATCTTTTTTCCTTTAAAATTTATCTTTGCCTTTAACTATGTCTGGCCTGAATACATCTGGACAGATGAAGTTCTCCCATGTGCTGTGCAAATTTATTTGTTTTCTGATAGTAAACAAACTAATCTGCTTCAAACCTCTCAACGAGTGACCCTGCAAATAACAGAGGATTCTAACTAAGGACAAATGATTTGTTCTTTTAAAAACACAGTGCTGGAGTCTGATAACAACGTCATTTGTAGGGGCATAGATCAGGAAAGGCAACTGAAGTGTATTTGCACTGAGGTAAGTCAGTGCAAGTGAAATAAGTTTAGTGGTTTCTCTTCTCATGTTGCTGTTCTTGGGTATGGTGAGAGCATCAAGCATTGTGAAAGCAATGTATCAGTCAGGGTTGGGGTTTTTTTTTGTTTTGTTTTTTAGTTTTTCATGAGGTGTCAACACTGTTGACAGTTGGAGGTTAATATAGGGCTTCACTCTGGGTCCACTGCAAAATGTGAGAGTAATAGTGTGATGCTTTCAAATATGACAATCAAAACATGATTGGGAAAAGAGCTGGAGAGATCAACGCTTCCAGGAAAGTCTCAACAAGGATGTCATTAAATCAGTAAACAGTCTAAGTGAGAAGTTAATAGCAAATTAAACACATGCTAAATTATTAGCAATAGTATTTCTTGGCTATCAGGAAAATGTTTGAGAAGAGAAAGTTGAGCTTTTTTTGATTTCATTCTGGGATGCTAGTCCAGCATTTTTACTTCATTTGATTGAGTGTATCAACTGTGTACTGGTTTGGCTGGTTTGTTTTGTTTTGTTTTTTATCACATTATCTACCTACCTGTATATCTGTGTATCTGTCTATCTCCTCAAGGGCAAAGAGCAACTTCAGGGAAGGTGAAAGCATACCTGTGTTGGAGAAGCCCTGCCCCCCTGCCAGCAAGGCAGTAGGTCTGCTTCTCCTGCCCTGCCTGGAACAGCACTGCTCACACTAACCCTGACTCGGCAGATGCTGACACGACCTTCCCCTCTTTCTCCCTCTGGATTCAAAGTGGTCCCTAGCACAAGAGCAACTGGAGTCCTTTGCCATAGGAGAGTAATATCCTAGTACAGTAGAGTTTTTACCTGCATAGGTTTGTCATACCAACGATTGGCCCCATTTTGATGGTAGCCTCCCCCATGTAGCAGTTGCAGTGCCATGTTTGTATCATTGAGTTCCACCCCGCTTGGACTGTCCAGGCACACCAGGCATATGCACCGTTCAATCATGTCGAGAGAGTCACGGTTAGTAGAGTCTGGGGATAGAAGAGTGAAATGCTCACATTCTCTTACCTGTAGCACAGGACTGGCTGGGGAACCCTGTAGCCTAGGAGAGTACTCGAAGGTCTGACTATGACTCTGCAACAAGCTGATGCCTGCAGAGCTCTCAACAGCAGAAGATCTCAGTGCAAGGAAATGTTACACCAAGGCATTCATTCATGTATTAACTTTTGCAATATCTCTGTGTATCTTTTATATGATTCAATAATATCCACTTTCTTTTTCTGCCTTTCATTTCCCAAAGCAATTATATTACAAAATAAATCTATTTTGCTCTTAAAGCCAGCAATGCTTACTTATTTTATATATAACAGCTACAGAGAGGACAGCTGAAAAATAGAGAATTTCAGAGCTTGTGCTGCAGCGCTGCAGTATTCTGCTCTGGAACAGCTGGGGCTATACTGGTTTGGTGCCATTGTCCCATTAAAACCCATTTCTGGACAAGGAACAGCAAGGGCCATGATAGTTTTGCATTTTACTAAAGTCCTCTTCTCTCTCCTGTCCCTGGTCATTTCTTGTACTTCAGAGAAATTAGCCCTGGACTGGCTATATTGTCTACATCACATGGGGAAACGTCTGTGGATGAGATTGTAAGGTTTGGGTTTTGAATAGGGGATTGCTAAAACCATGGGTTGCCACATTCCATTTCCCTCCTATCACTAGTGTTCTGATCAACAAAATGTGCTTTCTCTGTCTCTCTCTTCCTTATCCTGTCACTCTTGCTTCTATAGGTGGACCGTATGGGCTATTTTTACATTATCCTCAGCACTCTCCTCCTTATTTATAGTGTATTTATGTGTTGGGTCTTTTTTTTTTCCTCAGTTTATTTAACTCAGAAATATTATGAAGGTAAAGGTTTGTTTGCTTCTGAGGGCCAGTTTGAGATATAGGAAATATTTAGTTGTGAGCTCAATACAACTCTCAATTGAAAGGATGAAAGTGTGGAACCTGTAATAAGAACGTGTTTTACTCAAAAGCATATAGCATAATTAACTGCTGTTAAATGGTTGGTACCAAAGTCAAAGGAAACAGGGCTTTCAAACATCAACTTAAAATTCCTTCCATTCTTAAATCAGTTTTCATCTGCTGGTTTTGGTGATATGGTAAAAATGTTTTAGTTTCAGAACATTAACTAGAGATATGAATTCAGATTGATCAAAACATCTTACAAGTCTGTGCTAAGTTCAGTAAATCTGTGCTCAATTCAGGATACGATTTTACCTGAAAGAAGGGAAAAATATTTTAAATTAAACAATACTGATTTGCATTTGATATATGGAAACATTTCAAAATGTGCATGTTTTTTATGCCTTCACATATGGACAGTAGCTTGATCCTCCAAAAGAACAGCATTTTTCAAAGTAAGAAAAAATGTACCTTCCCAAAAGGAGTAACACAGGTTAATGAGAAGCTAGAAAAAAACCCCATCCAGATGCTTGTTATCATCCAGGTGCATTCTCCAGATGCTGTTCAGTAAAAAAAGAGCACAAATATGCAAGACATGAAAAAGGTTTCAGGAGAAGTAGAGGCAAGTGATAGCAGTGGCTGAGAAGGAAGAGGGGAAGCTGTGGCCTCTTGCAGATTATGGTAAGGTGCTGTCTATTGCTGTCTGGATGCCCCTCTGACGGAGCGTTGGCAGCTGCCTGAGTGACAGGGGTGGTCGGCCTGACTTCTTGCAAGCTCTGTCAGGACCTGGTAGGATGCATAATATGTTGTCTTCCCTTGCCCACAAAAGCCCAGTCCTAGGGAAGGCACCTGCCATTCCTTCCAGCTCCTGCAAAGACTTGAGCCAGGAGACAGTAACTTGCAGGGCATGCTGATAGGTTGAGCTTTCTGCCAGTGATCTGTACTGCCTTACAACATGTGAAACACTGATGTCCCTATGAACTGTCTTCAAAAGCATTCAGAAGCATTATAAGGGAGAAGACATGTCCCTGTCCTCTTGGCTGTAAAGCTCTTCTAGTATCTGATGCTTGCAGGAGTGCCCATAATTGTGGTCTGGGTCCATCAATGCAAAGGCTGAAAAGATCCTTGCAGGTGGAAGTTGGCCTATATACATTGCTGCTGGTAATTGTGGACAGGCATCTTCAAGGATAGTGATTTACAAACTGCTTGCAGCTTGCTCAGCATTCTGCATTACATTGTCTGATAGGTTTATATATATTTAATTGTGGCTGCTGCCCACGTATCTTTGACGGATACAAAGCCCTTATTCTGACATACGTCATCGGAGTATCTTGAATCTAGGTATTAGAGTGAATAAAATTAAGCTCTGCTAGAAACAGAAAGTAGGGAAAAGATGCCATTACAGAAAGAAACAGATATGCCCAGAGAGCTGGTCAAACACTCTAAAAACACACTTATCATGTGAAGCAGGCAATGAACTGTGCAAGAGCTCATGAACCATGGCTTGGGATGGAAAACAAAGAGTTCCAGAAAAGACTGAAACAGAGCAGAAGCATGAGAACAAACCTAAAGCCCTGCAAGACATTTCTTGTCCTTCTTCCTTTCTAATGCACACAATTGCATTGAATTGGCCAGTCAGCTTGTGGTTAGTTGGGTTTTTTTTTTTTGGTTTGTTTTTCAAAGGCGAATATGAGAAGACAGTTCTGAATCAAATTCAGATATAGTATGCATGGCACAGCAGCCCCTACAGCAGTAAAAATTCACTTCCTGTACTTAGGAGACTTAGAGACTTCTGCATGTAGTTAAAATACTGAATGTGTTTATAAGTCAGTGATGGCTGGCTGTCTTACGTTGACATTTTCTCAAACAGAAGACCTATAGACTTATCCTCTATTTGCAGGTCTATGCAGGCCCATGCATATATATTTCCTTCATAACCTCTAGCAAAGCACTATATGGGTCTTCTCTGTCCCAAAGCATCTTCTTTCCCTACCCAGTGCAGAACAGTTGTGGAGTGACCCCTTCTGCCTCACACTGCTTCACTAGAGGCTTTTCTCTTCCTCTGTTAGTTGTTGTTGCATGAACATTTCACCACAGATAAGAATGAAAAAAGGGTTATTAATAATCAAATATCCATGTATTATACTTTATAGAGTGGTCTGGGATGGGATTCCTGCTTAGAGAACATTCACATCACAGTGCTGTGATATTTGCTACTGCAGAATCTGTTTCTTTCTGTTTGTTTGTCTGTTTTCATCTGCATATCTGAGTTTGTTTGCTTCCTCATTAAAATTAATATTTGGGCAAATGTCAGGCAATCCTGTAAAGATGGTTCTGCTACTTTTTGTTGAGTTGTCTTTTTTGTTGTTTTCTCTAGGATGATGTAGCTTTACAAGGGTATTTAGCTGCAGGTTTCAAGGTATTCACAGCTTTACTTAAAAGTGTGGCAGAAAAATAAATAATTAGGTGTTTATTTCAGTTTTTATTAAAATAAGGAATCTTTTTTTTTTTTTTTTTTTTCCTTCTGATTTAAAAAGAAAAGATGGGAAGGGGAAAAGGTGAGACTGGTACCATGTAATAATGCTGTAATAGTGGCCAGGACTCCGTGTGTGGGTATTTATCTGTATAAAGTTATTATAAGCACAGATAAACTTGAACAAGAAAAGAAAAGACCTTCCTTGGGATGGTAAACATATTTTGAGACTATTGCCAACTCTTGTATATTTCTGGACATTGGTAAACCATCAATATTTTCTGTAGTGTTGCCATGGAAGGAGTGAGCATGTGGCTGTGTGGTGCTTAGTTGCCAGCTGGGGTCAAACCATAATAAGGGGATAAAGAGATAAGTTAACTTTTTTTTTTTCCCCATGAGGGAAAAGTGAATACTTAAGTCATCTACATGGCAAAAAGATGATGTCTACATCAAATTAGCTTCAGAGTAGAACACGTGTGTGAAGTGATAGAGGTGACTAATCCCACCTTTTATTTTAATTTGTGTCCAAGTCAAGCATTTGAGTCCAGAATTTCACACAGTTAAAAGCTGCCTGTTGGAAGAAAGAGATAGAGAACTATCCTCAGATAATAATTGGTGTGACCTTTTCCTAGACACTTAAGATTTGGATGAATCAGCCCTGGTACTTTCTGGTTCCCTCCATTGACACAGCTAGATTCAGGATGCTTAACTTGTAGATGCCTTTTTTAGATGTAATGAAAAATGTCTAACAGTTGCCAAAAACTAAGAGGATATATCATTCAAAACAGATACAAAACAGATGTGAAGAAAGAGACAAGTCACAAAATCTGATGCAATGTAATTTATGTGATGAAAAACAGAGAATGGAGTGAGAGCTATTTACATGGCATAACAAACATACCCTGCCAAAGTGTCAAACCATAGCTGCTGCTTCCCTGGTAACAGACATCTGAACACCTATAGGTATTGAGTTTCCTCCTGCTAGAAAAATTCAGCACTGAGGTTGCACATTCAGTCCTATATTTGCTGTAATGTTCAGTCTCAGCAAAGACAGACAATGATGGTGAGGAGGAAGATGATGAAGAGGAGAAAGCTGGGATTGCTGCTGCTAACCTTTCATAAGGATCGTCCTGGCCTCTGCCCACTCTGTTCTTCCATCTGTTGTCAGCAGGCCAACTGGAGGCAGCATTTCCTCTTCATTCTCTGCCATTTTGGCTATCTTTCGTAACTGAGTGAAAAGATCTCCCTCACTGAGACGACGGAAATTAATGACAACATCCAAAACAAAAAACTGCAAAAAAAATCACACAAGTCAGAAGAACAGTCACAGATGCGTTGGACCCTTACTGGTCTGACATTTGCCTGGGCAGGTGTTGACACACTGAGATCCTGCCTGGAGAACCAGGCCTGCAGGCAATGGAGCACAAAACCACTGGGGTTTGGCCCAGGGCTCACTCCTCCTGTGTTTTTACACCAGGGTAATGCTAGTTGTTATAAGGCACTTACACTGTCTGTTGGGCTCAAATAGAACATACATTATTTGAATAAGCTTAAAAACAACTGAAGAGAGAAAAATCAGGAAGTATATAAATAATTTCTACAGTATTATTTTTTATATATAACATAGAGAGTCTAGAGAACTTCCTATTCCCACCTGGATGAGTTCCTGTGTGACATGCTCTAGATGGTCCTGCACTGGCAGGGGGGTTGGACTGGATGATCTTTCAAGGTCCCTTCCAACCCTTAACATTCTGTGATTCTACTGAGATGAAGAACAGGACTTCCTGGAAAAGGGACCACTGGGATCTACCCCCTCATTCCAAGGGGGCCTGAAGTCATAGCTCCAGCACTACAAACAGTCAAGCAGGGCTATAAGGTACTTTGTCCAGCCAATGTACTCTGCTGCTTGACAGCATTTATTAGTTGGGGCAATTCACCCCAATGCTTCAGTATTTCTGTCTGCACTTGTGCTAACTTCTTCAGGCAGAGCTTAGGCCTCCTTGCATGGGTTGGTGGTATAGATGTCATGTGTTGTGTGTCAATACTGGACTACCAAGAGAATAGCATTTCCAGTAAATGCACTCTAATAAGATTTTTTTTTTCCTTGTGGTTTCATCTCTGTTTAATAAACATTTTTGTTTGAATGAGAAAGCAAATGAATTCTGCAACATTCCTCCTTTCTGCATCACTGTAATTGGAACATAATGTGGGCTAAAGACAAAAATGCTACAGAAGCATCTTTTGGAAATATTAACAGCGAATATTCCTGGGCATCCTGGTGGACAGGAGGATGACCATGAGCCAGCAATGTGCCCTTGTGGCCAGGAAGGCGAATGGCATCCTGAGGTGTATTAGAAATGGTGTGGTTAGTAGGTTGAGAGAGGTTCTCCTCTCCCTCTGCTCTGCCCTGGTGAGGCCTCATCTGGAATAGTGTGTCCAATTCTGGGCCCCTCAGGTCAAGAAGGACAGGGAACTGCTCGAAAGAGTCCAGCCCAGAGCCACAGAGATGAGGAAGGGAGTGGAGCATCTCCCTGCTGAGGAAAGGCTGAGGGAGCTGGGTGTCTTTAGCTGGGAGAAGAGGAAACCGAGGGTGACCTCATTAATGGTTATAAATATGTAAAAGGTGAGTGTCAGGAGGATGGAGCCAGGCTCTTCTCAGCGATGTCCAGTGATAGGACAAGGTGCAGTGGGTACAAGCTGGAACACAGGAGGCTCCATGTAAACGGGAGGAGAAACTTTTTCACAGTGAGGGTGACAGAGCCTGGAACAGGCTGCCCAGGGGGGTTGTGGAGTCTCCTCCGCCGGAGAGATTCCAAACCCACCTGGATGAGTTCCTGTGTGAGCTGTTCTAAGTGATCTGGCAGGAGGGTTGGACTGGATGATCTTTCAAGGTCACTTCCAACCCCAAACATTCTGTGATTCTGTGAAATGCTGAGTAACAAGCGAGCTCATATGTAGCACGCTAATTGTGTTTCTGAACAGAGATTAGATTGGGCTCTTCTTGAGTGAATTTATGCAAACTAAGAAATACAGAAAGGTATATAAAAAGAACACTGATTTACCTGATTGTTACAAGCAACAATGATGTGCTCTGGCTCTGGCATTACACTGCTTTTCTGGGCCACAAGGGTATCTTTGGTATGTCCTGGAAGACGATAGGAAGAAAAGAGTCCATAGTATTGCTTCATACAGAGAGGATGACCAGACAGCTGTCCACGAGCAAAATCAACAGGTAAAGCACGGCTGGAGAGAGAGAAGGAGAAAAACAAAGCCAGAGGAAAAGAGGGGAGAGAGAGACAGAAAGGAAAAGAAATCTAATCTGTCCTTTGTTCTGTCACAATTAGATCAGGTATAACACAAATTGAATAATAAAATGAGATTACTGTATAAGGGAAATAGATGAATTCCCATATCAAAGTTAAATACATCATTCCTGGCAGCTTCATGCATATTCATTAAGCGATTGCATTATCAGCCAGTGGAAATGGAAAGAAGAGCAGGTCACAAGCAGCTTTGCAAAATGTGTGGGAAGCCTCCCTGGATGGGACCCCAGAAACTTGCCAGGGCAGCAGTCAGCAGAACAGCTGGAAAGGATGTAGTACCTTGAAAAAAAGTGCTGATAAATTTCACTGCAAATCACGGTGGCCTTGGGCCGTGCAGAGTGGTGTGAGAGGGTCTTGCCTAAGAAACAGGAGCAACTGGGGCAGTGCAGAGGGCATTCCTGTTCTCCACAGAGCATTGCTCGTGTGCTAATCCTTCGATTTAGGGGGGAATAAGTCCTGAAAACCTATTCCCTTTTTGAAACACCACCTCCTAAAAGCCTTCTGTAGTGACCAGGAGAAACAAACAAAACAAAACACAAAAATAGGAAAAAAAGAAGTGATCACAGTTATGATTATGGATTGTAAAATATCCCACTGACACTGCAGTGTGAAATAATGGTACTGTCACTCAGGAGGGCCTGCAGAGACCACAGGAGGAAGAAGATCTTGTGGTGCAGAGGCTTTCCCTCAGCAAAAGAGGACTAAGCTTGCAGCCTGACAGAGAGGGGCAGGGGCAGAAAGCACACAGGGAGGGTTGCTGTCATACAGCTGATAAAGGGTAGTATTTTATGCTAGTTTATCTTGTTTAACTGTCTCTTTAGAACTGTTATAGTTCTAAACCAGGGACATTCACTTTAGTTCCTGGCTCTCAAACTCTGCATCACTTCCTTGTACAGGTCCTTAATTTTGGGGCTTTTTTTTTTTGTTCCATAGCAGCCAAACAGGGTTATTAGTGTTCTCCTCACACATTTGGCATAATGCAGAAATCTGTATTAACAAAGTTTTAAAGAGTATCTCTGATGATTGAAAGTAGTGGAATAGCATGGTAGATTTAGATAAGACAATCTGTAATTATAGCAGTTAAGAAAGGGGTGCTTGTACTGATTTAGACATCTGTGTAAGACTTTATAACTCTCTTATGTGAGCAAGTTAGGCCTTGTTTGAAATATTCAGACCTGGCAACTGCCTGGAGTATCCAAACAGTTAGAACTAAACACCTGGGTTTGGGCTGGGATATTGTGCATCTGCATATGGGATGATCCAAGAGAACCTAGCAGAAAGCCTTAACAGCAACAAGAAACTGAGAATGTTACAATTATGGTGTCCTCATGATATGCAGGTGAGGTGATAAGAAAACAGTAAAAACAATATGAGGACAGAGTTGTGAAGATTTAAATGCTTATTGATTTAAGGCAAGCAAACCTGATCAAGAGAGTCTTTGAATCTAGAATAGCGAGGTCAAAATAATAAGGATGTAAACGGTTCTTTGAGCACTGTGGCTTCTTTACCTCATTTTGAATGCTGGCCTATAAAGATGCAATGAACTACATTAGTATGCAATACTACTTCACAGCACGCCAGTGCTGATGTATGCAGTTGCATGGCATATCTTGGACAAAAGCAAATGTTCTTAAATAAGTACCCTCTTCTATACTTTCTGAGTAGCTATCAGACTTCTGAAGTGAAAAATCAAACAGCCTTTTCCTCTTTCTCTTATCTAAACCATAGATGATAGGGACGTTGTTGTTTGAATATGGACTTTACCTTACTCATCCAAATAAGTGTTGCTTAAAGCATATCACACAAGCTTCTTGTGTTGCCAGGGAGAAAAATGACCCCTTCCCCACTATGGTGCAGTGTCCATTGTGCTTAGCTCTCTACTGGTTCTGTTCTTCGGGGAGTGGTGGTTTCAGCAGTAAACTTTGAATGTACTAGGTGAGGTTAAAAAGTGCTACGTGATATGCTGTTGTGAGCTACCTCAGGCATGACTTAAAGAATCATGGACTTGCCCTGTGTAGAGACAGTAACAATGGCATAAGTAACTTCTTATTTTTACTAGCCACTGAACTAGTCTGTCTGTGGCGAGGCTTCCATCTCCTGGTGGGATGCGTTATTTCTTTTTTTGGGGGAGGCAAGTGAGGGGGCTGATGTTCTAAACGGGGGGTGCAGTACGTGAAGGGGGAGCAGCACCTGGCAGGTGTCTGGTGCTAGCGAAGGTGTGCAGGCAGTGCTGCTGCTCTTCAGGACTGGAGAGTGCAGACTTCCTTGTGTGTTCTCAAGAGCTCTGTTAGGCAGATAGCGTGTCCTTTGTGCATGCGAGAGTAATGAGTAGAGGCATCAAAAAGAACCCTTCTCCAACCTGTTAGATTGCAGTAAGAAAGCAGAAAGCATAGAAAAAAAAAATTGCTGCAGCACTTGCCCTGAAGTATCCTGGATCTCCAGCCCTTCCAAATGGTGGAGCAATGCAATGCAGCCTGACTTTGGGCATGTTAGAGCACCCTTGAATCAGAAGCCCAGCAGATACTCGAGCAGCAGCTCTCCTTCCAAGCTACTTACGTGTCCAGCAAAGCTTTGTAGTCTTGTACTCCTGAAATGAGATTGGCGGCAAACCTGCAAATAGCAGACAGAAGTGACATCAGTCTTTTGTCATTTGGCAACACTGGGCTGTTTCTGAGAGACAGAGGAGAGCCTGAATGATTGATAAGACAGCACAAAGACAGAAAGTCTTCTGGCTTGGCAAGAAGAGCCCCCTGCCCCTACCCAAACCCTAAATTAAATCCTGTCAAGAGAAATATGAAAACATAGAGATGGTCCCTTCAGATGGTTAAACAAACTACCACAGAAGGGAGTCTGAAAGCATTTATTTAGAGAATGGGAGCAGAGGCAGAATATTTAATAGAATCCTTATCACAGGTTTCAATATCAATACTCATAAGCTGTCCAATTTATTAGAGTACTTCCTGTCCTAAGCAGATATTCTTTCTGCAGAGCTGTGGACAGGTGTATTATTTCCTGACACTGCCCATTTGCTCTGTGTCTGAATGGGGAGCTAGGAGAAAAATATTTCCTTGTTCAAGCACATTCATTAGAAAATGCAAAGCGGAGGTTTTTCAAAAGCTATGTGCACAATAAATTCAGTCAATAATAAATGGAAGCGTTTATAGTTATGTTTAAAGTTAAAAGATACATTGGCTGTCCACGCAAAATGTTAAAATAACACATATTGGCTTCAAGGTTCTGGTTGTTTTATAATAGCATAAATTCACATGCAGTTAATTCTTTCAGTAATGAGTAGCTAGAGAGTGCTAAGAGCAAAAAAAGGAAAATTGCACTACATGAAGGTAGATTTGATCTGGTTTACTGTTTTAAAAGGAGAAAATGTTTTGGCAAAGGCTGAAGAATGGAATCCTCTTTTAAGGGTGTCTGGAGAGAAATATTCTGTGCTTGGCTACTTGCTTACTTTTTCATGTTTAAATTATTGTAATTGCCCACAATGGCTCGAAGGAGAAAGGTCAGTTTGGGGCTGGGAAAGATAGGCCTGAAAGAAGCAGTGTTTCTGGGGAAGAATGATTTCTAAATTCTTATTCTTATATCCCCTGTGTTTCTGGTGCCCTTTTGGGCACCTGAGAAGGACAATTTAATGCCAGCGTGGCCTTTTCAGTTTGCAGGGTGGCTATGAGTCATAGTGATGGCATGTTAAAGATTGTTTCCCTTTAAACAACGTGTTAGAAGTTAGCATTTCCTTTTTTCCATATACAAATTATTTACTTGAATTATACAATGAAAAGCTTTGCAAATACTCCTTTAAAAATATATAAATCCCATCGCTTTTTCTTCATGCCATAAAGGTAATAGTAATGACCCTTTCATTTTTGAATACCAGTATGAATAACCACAGAAACACTGTCCTTGGCCAGCAGGCCTACTAGGAAATCATTTAATGGTTACAGCCTTTATTTTTGAATGAAAGTCGATTGTCTTTTTGCAAAAGCAGTACATTTAAAACATCCTTTCATTTAGCAAGAGCTGCAAAGTTGTAGTACATTACCTCAGCTGGTCATTTGCATCCTTGAAATACTGGCGAGCAAAGATAATTGCTGGGCTGGAATTGACTGGAAGAGCTAGCCGGTTGGTGAGGTACATGTCATCCAGCCAGTAGTTAAACACCTAAGGGAAGGGAGCACACAATCTTAAAGCTATGGACAACATGTGCAAAGGCAGTCTGGGGCTGAGGGGAGAGTGCTTGGTGCTCCTGGTGCCAGGCATGGGCTCTGATTAATGGAGCTGCTGAGCATTTTCAGTTTGGGCTCTGTGACCTCAGCTCAGCTGAAATCAACCACAATTCCTTAATCTGATTTTTCAATCGATGGCAATTTACAGCGCGTTCCATTAAAAAGTAAACATGCTCTATATTGTGGTGGTTGGGGTATTTTGTTGTCCGCTTCTCTCTACAACAACAACGAGTACAACATGCTAACTGCTGACTCCTGAATAGTGATTGGGATATATTTAAGAGACAGGCAGAATTTTAGTAGCAATGGCTTTCCTGAGGTGGGCTCCAAAGACTTGTCAACGATGCCAAGATGCTGTTGTTAGCCATCAGATACTGTTCTGTAGCAAGACAGAAGGGGAAAAGAATTTCTCAAGCCTAATGGTTGGGTCTTGCAGATACTGGCATGTGGATAGGGGCCCTGGAGAATTCCTTCCGTGTCCACTGACACAAATACAGATTATTTATGCTTGACCCAGACAGATATGTCTATTAAATTTATAGCTATTTTTATTGAAAACACAGATGCACAGTAACTGCATTTAATGTCTGAGCAGAGTTGGAAGAACCATTATTTGGAAAAATGGAGGCCTTCATAAAAAGATCAAATGATCTCTCTGAGTATAGCAGGCATGCTTTGCATTATAGTAACTGTAAACAACAATGAAATTATGCAAAAATAATTATGAATACATGCATCAGTTGAAAAAGTTTTCCTCTGAGATACTTCAATGATGTTAGAACAGATGCTTCCCCCACAGTCTCTGGAGTCTTCAGGAGAACAGGCTAGAGCTGTGCTCCTGGCAAGTTAAATTCCAAATAAAAATAATTTCTAGTTTATCCTAAGAATTGGGTATTTAATTTTAATAACCAGTATGTAAAATCGAGACATTTCAGAAAACACTTATACATCCTTCTTCTGTAATTTGCGTGCTCTAAGTGGTTAAATGAACAGTTGTCTCCTGCAACACTGTTTGTTATCAGGAACACTATTTAATGGTTAATGTAGCCACCAAAACCATGAAGATCTATGATCAGAATAACAAAATGAGATTGGGTGGCATTTAGTGGAGCCCTCAGACTGTGGCAACAAGTAGTTGAGAAATTAAGCAATGCTTTTAAAATAAAAGCACTGCCTATACTGTACCCTTTTTTTCTGACTACAGCAGCAATTTGATGGGGGAGTTTTCTTGCAGATCACACAACTGAAAAGTTAAGAGAGAACAACATTTCACTGATAGCAGTAGCAAACCTGCAGGATTTCACTGAATCCATTAAACCATTCAGTGTCTCTCTTCCTCACTTTGATGGAAGGAGTTAAATAAAAGCAGTGTTCCTAGTTTTCAGCTATCATATTCTAACATGGCTAATGCAGGCAGGATGAGCTGTGACTTTGTGGAATGATAAAAGCTATTTTATCTGTGGCTTGTTTAATTTTCCTGTCTTGGGAAGCAGAAAGATGGACTTTTGTTAACAGCTGAGGTCTCAGCGTGGTCTTTGTGATATATATATATATGTACACATATGTATGTATATTTGACAAAGTAAATACTTCAGGGTAACTACACTGGTATGGTGTGACAATAAATGGCAAATCATAATTTAAAAAAGAGTGGTTCCTGTCCTAAAGTATTCCACTCCAGAATAATTTGACTGGATCAGAGCTTTGGCTAGATAGCCTTTGGCAAGGCACTCTTTAGAGCCCTATCAGAAAGCATTTTTCATTTTACTAAAAACTCTAAATCCATTTAGTGAAGGGAAAGGAAGAAATTACATCCCAAAAGGCTGTAATACAGTGCTTCCTTCAGGTAGAGCTGACACCTGCATGCAAGCACCTAAGGAACATAAATTCCCTCATTTACGTCAACAAACCGTTGACCTGAAAACATCATGACATGGATTTTGACATCATTTGAAAATTCTAGCCTAATAAATCTGGAATATTCATTCCCTTTGGTAGAATCTAATTTGTTTGCATTGACCCACCAAAAAAAACCCCAGTGATCACACAGAGAATATCACAGAGTTTGTAAATGAGCATTATCCAACACAGCAGTTACTTTTCTCATCTTCATTTGCTTACCCAGTTTGTTGTCTTTTCCCTTCTCTCCTCGAGGATTTGCTGCAAAGATTCCCCCAGGCCTCCTGCAATTCCAAACTGCTCCACAATGGCCTTGGTCTTTCTAAATTGCTCCTTTGGCACCAAGTGTTTCATGCACTGTAGGTACATGCGTAAGGTCTGTTGCAGTGGTGGGACTGGAAGTTTTGGCACTGCCTAATCATAAAACCAAAACAAAAGCAACCAACCAAACAAAAAAACCAAACAACCAAAAAAACCACAAAACATCCAACAACAACAAAACAAAAACCAACAAAACAAAACCAACCAACCAAAAAAATAAACAACCAAAAAACCAAGCCCAGAGATTAGCAAGTAATTCTACTTGTTCCCAAACTGTCTTTTGGTTTTTTTTTTCCTTCTTTTAATGATTAATATAATGTATCCTTTTAAAAATCCATTTAGCAGATTTTAGCCTAATTACTGCAAATGTAATTGTGTCACTTGGGTGGAGTTTCACAAGGTCTTAAAGTGCCTGTATTTTAGAACATAGTATGCAGTTGTATGCAACACTGAAGCAGTGATACCTATCCAGTAGTTCAGTTTGTAGTCCTTTGGCCAGTGAGGATTTCAGGTGGATAGGCCAGAAAACTAGTGAAAACCAGGAGAATACAGCTTGGTAAAAAATCGAGAAATCCTAAGACAAACAGGCAAAAAAGCATGATGCAAGCATGCAGTTCAAGCTAGATCTAGGAAATCTTCAGATACATCAAAGTATACAGACAGAATGCATTAAGAGAAGGCATTTCATTAGTAAAGAAGTGCATTTAGCTTGTGATCAGTAAAACTGTGGGTTAATACGTGTCTGATTGGTAATGTGACTGGTTATAAAATGACAGAAACAGAAACCATGCAGGTCTGCCTGTTTGTTAGCACTGACTACATACAATCCTGAAGTTTTTTTACAATCCTGTGTTTTAACCTGCCAGACCTCTGCTAATGGCCAGTATAGAACCTTCCTAGATGGCTGAATAAAACATTTCTATTTATACTTATTTTATCCTTACCCTGTTTGGAGTAGGAAACCAATAGTATTTGGGGAGAAAAAAAAAAAAAAGCTCATGCTGTCCATGCAATTAAGCTTTCTTTGTTTTCTAATATAGAATTAACCAAGTGGAATTAGTCATTTAAAAACCAGAGGAATGAGGGGGGAAGTGGGAAAATCAAACAAGGAGGTAATCTGTAAAAGACTGGGAAATTGCAAGAGGCTGTGATGCTCTAAGCATGGCTCCTCAGGGAGGTGGTCGTGTTCTCCCAGTTGAGAAAGAATCATGTGATTCATCTGTGCTTGCCCGTCAGTGATTAGTGTAGACCATAAACTTTTGTTTAGTTTTAATTTTGCAATTTGATTTTTGGCTGTCTCCTAAAGCAGGTAAAATTCAGCTTTTTGCTAGCTCTTGATGTAACAGACATTCATATTCACGGGACCATAACTTGATTTGGGTTGGAAGAGATGTCTGACAGTCACCTAGTCCCACCTGCTGCTCAGAGCAAAGCTAGCTACAAACTCCTTTGATAGTGCATGCAGGCAGGAGGGAGTAGGGGAAGTACTCTGAACAGAAGGCAAGGAGTAGGTGTCTTAAGAGCTCAAATACCACCTCTGCCTTGTCACATCCACAAAAAAAAGGTCAGTGCTGCATTATGTTTCCCTATCTAGAAACCAAAGATTTCAGATACTCATAAAAAGTGTCATAGAATTATTAATGGAAATGCAAATCAAATTTAGCCTGTAATGCACCCTGGATCTCAGAAATGAAAGAACAGTAATTCTACAGTTTCAGGCTATGTTTAGTCAGGGCCTTTCTCTCCTGACATTGATTTCTTGGTCAGTGGAAATAGATGTGCCAGATAGTATTTATTTTTGATCTCTGGCTTTGGCCCTATCTTTCTGGGTAAGGTTACTGTACAGTTCATGACCCTGCATAGGAAAAAAGCTTTAAACCCAAAGGGTTGACTACTTATAGGCACACATATCCAGTGTCTTTTAAACCAGCTTGAAAATGAATCGTGTAATAGTTTGATAGTTCTGTGCTATTAAGAAATAATTACATGACATATCTGTGTAGAAATGCATTTGCTGTTGTGTAATAATATTTCATTTACTGGAATTCTTCATAGGATGTTGGCAGGAAGAGCTTATTTGGGTATGAGAAGCACTAATGTTAGATAAAGGTTCCTGATTATAAACTGCTGCAGGATAACTAGTGTTCCCTGAAATGAAGAAATCAGCCCTGGAACAGAATTTGGTTTACAATTATTATATTAGTTTACATTAATTTCCAGCATTAAAAGCTGTTAAGTCATCTATCTGCAACCTTTTTTTTTTTTTCTTTCTTTCCCTGGAAACAGTTACTTACTGTCTCATCTTTACTGCATGTATCTTTCTCTTTCTTCTGCATGTTTTTTTCTAGGACAGGCATTCCTGCATTTCTTTTGATATCTTTTGTTGAGGACAGAAATTGAAGCCACTTGGGGGCACTTATGGAGCCTCACGCCTCAGTTCTGGAAATAGAAAAGATTTAAAGTCCAGTCAGTACTCATTATTTATAACCAAAATGTATGTGGGGAGTATTCCCTGCGCAAGCATACATAGAAGCTTCAGAATGCAAAACTGAAGAGAAATAGAAGTACAACAATCAAAAAGTAGCTGAACTGAGCCCTGTGGAGATTGTTCTGACATTGTTTGTCTCATTTCGCTATAAATTTCTTTATCCAGAACTATCTGATGCACATAAACAGTCCCTTCTCAGCATGGTTTATTTTATCACTCTAAATTACTTTGCAATGCATTGTGCCACGACCATAGGCTTCGTATTATTGTTATATGTTAGAGGGAGGAAAGAGCTGACTTTTCTTTGAATGTACTTATGTGGATACAGGTAATAGTAAGGTTGCAATTTTCTATAGAAGGATCTTATGTGTCTTCTCTTTACCATTTGATATGGAAGCACCACAGTCTTTAAATGTATTTGTGGTTTCATGGATGCACGGAGGTGCTGCCGTTTCTGTGTTAAAGACGTGGAAGCCCTGGAAAGGGGCTTCATGGACTCGTGCCTTTGCCCCTGCAGGCTAGAAGTTCATGGGGTGCTGGTGCTTTTGAGGCATAGCTTTGGGCTGGGGGAACCTGTGAGTCTTCCTAGGCTGGCAGTGGGAGGACTGGGAGGGGTGGTATACACTGCACTTGAGCCGTTTTGCACCGCAGCCTTTCCAAATAGCATATAGCTATCCAGGGAGATGGCTTAACCTGCCAAAAGTCACAGAAGTAATCTGTGACAGAGCAAATACTTCCACTTGTGTCTCTCTGGTATTGTGCTTATCCTGGTTTTCACTTCAAAAGATGCCTCTTATTCCTTTCTTGTACAAGAATAAGCTGTTTGACACATATTTCTTCCGATCCAATAGTGCCCACACGCCAAGCAGTTGTCCTTCAATTATGGCGGTACAGCCGAAGCAGAGCAAGTTCTATGTGTTCAGTCAGGTCTTGAATGGATCACAGGTGGTTTTTTGTTTGATTGGTTTGGGTTTTGGTTTTGTTTTTAATTACTCTGCATTGTGTGTATGCAAAATATAAAAGACAACATATATTGACTAAGCAGAGAGAAGATCGTACTTCCTTTCTGAAAGCCTTGGCACTATACATTCAGGACGCTTAAATTATTTCTACAACAGCTTTTAAGACCAATTTGGATAAAAAGCTCCAGTGTATGAAAGCAAGATGAAGAGTTTTGTTAAGCAATGGGTGAGGATGGCTGTCCATTATTCCTTTAATGAGAAATCAGCTTGGCTTATTCTAGCCTTGCTGCTTCAGCACAGCTCTGGCAATGTGCATGTGGTCACTGACACCTCGTGTTGATCCTCTTCCCATCCTGCACTGGCTGCCAGTGGAACTGTGTGCCATGCAGTAGGTTGTATAAGGCTGAGAAATGTCCCCAGGGCCCTGCAATGAGCCCCATAGCAAACTCCTGTTGATCTGTCATCTGCTCGTGATTTCAACCCGGGTGAGAGATGATTTCCCTCACAGAAAGGTCACATGAACCTGCTGTGCTGCTCCACTCCCTCTCGTGTGCTGCACAGGTCTCATACTTAGCTGTGCATTTTGTTCCTGTCAACACAGGTTCAAAGCACTTCAGATACTGGACATGGTCTGTAACTCTTGGAAGAAGGTGGCTTGCCCAGTTGTTTATGGGCTGGTCTCAGCTCCCCACCTGAGTTCAAATACAGAGCAGCCATTTTGTCTTCAGATTCCCTAAAACCATCTTCCCCCGGAGGAAAAATCCTGCTGGTATTCTTCTCACAGGGACTTTTGTTGTTTCTTTCCTGATATTTTTTATCAAACTGCAGTATGGAGTCAAACTGACTACAAGTCCATCCTGGCTCTGCCTCTGTGGGAAATGCTGCTACTAACAGACTCACATATCTGTAAAATCCGTGTGGTAAAGAGTTTCGGGGTGGTAGCCTGAACTGTACTTTCCGCTGTCACGGGATGAGCTCAGGCTTTGTGTCTGGTTCAAGCGCTGTCAGTTTAAGTATCACGCCCAATGCTGTATTTGCTTAATAAAGGACAAGGAAACTGACACAAGAGAAAATCCTTAGAAATTCAAGATGACTTCAAAGTTCCTCAACAGAATGACTGTGAGGTGCATTGTCAAAGTTACTAGGAAAAAAAAAAAAAAAAAAGAAAAGAAAAATAATCCTAGCTGTTTTTATTTACAGCTGGCTTAGCTGGAGGGCCAGGGCGAGCAGCTTAGCAGGGTGCCTGCGAGTCACGGCAGGCTGGAGAGAGCTGGGTAGCCTTCCCCACAGCTCAAAGCAGCAGCTCAAATTCACAACAAAAGGCACAGATCTCCCTGTTAGCAGATAGCAGAGAAGGGCTGGAATAAGCCCCTGGGCTTATACTTGAGTCCTCCGTACATTAGGGACTTGGGAGGCAGCTTGCAGTCTTTGTTGGGGCATTACACTCAGCCCCCATCTATTCATCCGTGCTCTCAGTGTTATCGTGAAGATGAGCTTAAAGTTCTTGGGAGTCTATGGTTAAAAATAAGCAGAATGTATGCATTATGGGGAGTGCATGTGTGAGGTGCGCACTGCTGCGGCCGTTGACATGACAAGGGGAGCCAGGAGCCGCCCTGTCGCCTGCCGTGAGCTCCCTGAGGGCCGCAGCGGAGCCCGTCGGGGAAAGCTCACGCTCCGCTGGAGGCTGCCGGCGCGCTCCGAGACCTTCCCGTGCCTCAGCCCAGGGGAGCCCCTTCCCTCCCGGACCGCCCTTCGCGGCGGGACCCGCGGGCGGCGGCGACGGGGCAGCCTCGTGCCCGTCGCCGACGCCGCGGAGTTTGGCGAGAGGAGCCTGCTCGGCTCGGCTCGGCTCGGCTCCGCGGGACCCGCCGCCTCCTCTTCCCCGCTCCCCGGCCCACGGCTTTCCCGTCCCGGCACTTGCAGCCGCGCCGTCGGGGCGGCGGGAGGCGCGGAGCGCGCAGCCCGCCCGCCCGTACCTGCTCGTCGGGCTGCTCCCGAGCAGCTCCCGGGCAGGCTCCGCGCGTCGCGGCACCTCTGTCCAAGGTACTGCCGTCTCCTCCGCGGCCGGGTCCCCTCTGGGCGGGGGCGTGGGGAGCGCAGCTCGTCCCCGCCGCCGCCGCCGCCGCCTGGCTCCTCCCCGCCCCGCGCCCCCGGCACCGCCCGGCCCGGCCCGGCCCGGCACTGCCCTGCCCGCCCCTCCCGCTGCGCTCAACAGGCGCTTGTCGCTCCCACTCGGCGCTCGGGTCGCGCCGCTCTTGTTCTGCCCCAGCTGCAGGCTGTGCCGGGCGATGGTGGTGGCACCGGCGCCAGCTCGCCCCTTGTCGGTTGTGTCCCGGTAGGGCGGGCGGGAGGAGCCGGGCTCGTCCGCGCTCTTACCGCCGTCGGGTTCAGCTGAGAGGCTCCCCAGCACCGGTGGCTCTCGGTGACCCGCGTTACCACGGGGGTTGTCGCCGGTGTAGAGCACCATCACCGTGAGGCATCTGCGCCTCCTGAAAGCTCCGTGGCCGAAGAGGGAGGGCGGAGCTGCGAGCGGGCTGCCGGCACCACGGCCGGAGGAGCCCGGGCTCTGCGGGAGCTGCCCTGGGGCCGGCAGCGGCGGCGGCGGCGGCGGCCCGTGCGGGGCGGGAACCCCGGGGGCGGCGGGCCAGCGGAGGTGCCGCCGTTGCTGATTTACCATAAAGAAAGCGGCCGCGGTTTAGGGAAGCGGGGCTCGGCTCCTGCCGCCGTGGCCATTGCTCCTTGGCCAAGCCCGCCGTGCTAAAGCACCGTCGCGGTCTTTTCATGAGTTTTGCGCGGCGTTAGCAGCGACCCGACCGCTCCGGCAAAAGCTGCGGCGGAGCCGACGGGCGGTTTCTCTGCGTGTCCCTCGCGGCGCCCAGCTCCCCAGGGACGGGGCGGGGAGGGGGGGAGCTCTTTAAGAGATGCTGTAGCCATTTCTGTATTTTTTTTTTACCCTCTTGAGGTTAGAAAGCATTCATTTTGTTTCCGAATGAGATAGAAAATTAAATAAACGATTTAATTTTATATCAAGGTAAATTTGTAGGGTAAAATAATGCACTCGGGTTACGTTGTGGGTGGATCGAAGGTTTCCACTTTTGACAAAGGTTTGAATGAAGTGCTTCACCAACCTTTTGATTTAGTTAATCCTTGTCGGCTACAGTGAGGTGGGTACGTTGCAATTGGGGCAGCATTCAGCACCAAGAAAGGCGTTTTCTGGTGTTGCATCTCTAACTGCTGGTAACGCAATTTCCATTTGAAAATGGAAATTGATGAGTGTGAGAATTAAAATTAAATTCGTGTGAGAATACGAGGAGCTGTTTTTAGGCAATTGATATTGTGTTTGCAGTGTGACGTTGCTCGCTTGGACCCGTTAACGTATCTTTTTGACAAATGAATGAGAACATTTTGTACCGGGGTTTTCTCCTGGGTGATTTTGGTAGCGGATGAGGTTTGTGTTACGAAGAATTGTTACCATAGGGGTTACGAGCACAACCAGCTCCCTCCCTCAAGCAGCCCTTAACAATGAAACAAAGACAATCGATCCCTTTCCATTCTGTTTATTTAGATTTTATTATTCTTGTAGTTTGGACTTCAACATAATACAGCATATTGCACTTACCAGAGAACAGCACGAGAGGAAAAAAAAAAAAAAAAGAAAAAAAGTACAATACTTTATTCTTAAGGAAGAATAAGACATTGCAATAGTTGTTGTTCTTCTTAAATATACGAAACCAACTGAAAATGTATGTACACAAGATTTACTAAGTCCCTGAATATGCCATTCAAAATTTTACACGTACTTTTTTTGCTTTTCTTGTATTTATTTTTTTTTTTATTTTTACAGAGATATACAGTATATCACACACAGTTTTAGCTTTAGGTAACTTTGCACAATTATACCCCAGCTACAAGGCTGTTGGGATTTTTGCTTTGTTGTTGGTGGGGTTTTTTTGAAGAGTCCCTCCGGATTTATGCCAATGATTATTCAGATAATTTACTTCAGGATTGTTCCCCCATTCCCCACCCCCTCCACCTTGCCAGAATGCTGAAGGGAATACCGACTAAAAATAAGTCTAGAAGAAAGCCATTACATCATGACAAAGGTTAAACTGTATATATTGCACATCAGTACAGAAACATAACGCAGTAACGCTTTCATCCCCCCCCCTTTCCTCTCTCCCACACACCCCTCCTTGCTCTTAGGGCTGGGCTGCATGGAGGTTCCTAGCTGTATTCATAGTCCGATGAGTCCTCCTCAGACACCCCTGTCATGTCTCTGCGGTAAGAGTCCATGCCGTTCTCCTCCATCTCGCCAGCTGCTCGGAGGCTTTTGCCTATGCCTTTGCGCTCCTCCATTTTGATGGTGTCATAGAGTCCCTTAGGTCCTTCTTCAAGGAGGATGTTCCTCTCCGAGTGAGAGGGTTTCATCTGGCAGACATTTTTGAGGAAGAGGAGGACAGGGGCGTAAAGCACGTTGGCAAGCCCCATGCCCAGGTTGAGCTGCGCGAAGCCCATGGTGTGCACAATCTGGCCGGCCACGACGGGCCCCAGGGCATATGCCACAGAGTAGGAGATATCTGCGATGGCATAGACGCTGCCATAGACAGAGACGTGGCGCACGTCCACCAGGAAGGCCAGGGTGGGCAGCAGGGCTGTGTCCACCAGGGCAATGCCAAAGCAGATGCCGCAGAGGGGAACAATGACCTGCCCGAAATTCCTGCAGGCTGGCACCAGGCAAGAGCTGGCACCAATGATGGCCATGCCCAAGGCCCCGTAAAACCACTGGAGGTGGGGGTATGCGGCAGCCAGCCGGACAGTGACGTAGACACCCAGCACGTGGGGGAAGAAGGCGGGCAGCCAGGTGAGGCCCACCTCCCACTCGCTGGCCCCCATGGACTCCTTCATCCAGTTGGCGATGGTGGGCTCCAGAAAGGCCAGGGGGATGTTGCAGGTGGCCAGGGCCCCTGCCACCACGGCGATGTAGGGGTCCACCATAAGGCGGTGGATGGGGGTGCCGACGGGCATGTTGGCTCGCGCCCCAGTGGCACAGGGCGGTGCGAGGGCCAGTAGCAGCAGCCCATCGAGGAGGCAGACGCAGGCCAACACCAGGAAGGGCACCCGCTGGCCGGCGAACTCGTAGAGGACGCCGCCGAAGGGGGGGGCGGCCAGGCTGCCGAAGGAGATGCAGGCCAGCGCCGTGCCCAGGGCGCGGCTCCGCGCCGGCTCCTCGGCGTAGCGGTCGGCGATGAGGGCGATGCCGGCGGTGTCGGCGAAGGCCGAGCCCAGCCCCTGCAGGCTGCGCGCCGCGAACAGCGTCGCGTAGTTCTCCGCGAAGGCGAAGGTGGTTGTGGAGAGGAACATGACGGCCAGCCCGGCAAGCAGCGGCGCCTCGTAGCCCACGCGGTCGATGAGGGTGCCGCTGAGCGGGTTCACGAGCAGCTGCAGCATGGCCTTGGAGGCGAACAGCATCCCGATCTGTAGGTCCTCGTTGCCACCCGCGGACGGCGGGTACCGCGCCGGCAGGAGGCTCCGGTTGCCGCTGCCGCCGCTGCCGCCGCCGCCGCTCTCGTTGCCCCCCGCGCCCGCGTGCGGGCTGGCGGCACCACCCCCGCCGCGCATGGCCGCGATGTAGTCGGGGATGATGGGCACGATGACCATGTAGAGCATGTTGTCCAGCAGCAGCGCCACGCACACCACCAGCAGCAGCAGCCGCCTCTGCCGCCGCGCCTCCCCCATGGCGGTGCCCAGTCGCCGCCGCCGCTCGCCCACCGCCTCCGCGAACCGCTCCACGGCGGTCCGAGCCCGGCCCGCGTCCCGCGCCTCCGACATCGTCCTTAGCGCCGCCGCCGCCCCGCCGCCGCCCGCATGGGGCACGGCGGGGGCGGCCCCGCCGGCTCCTCCGCCCGAACCGCCGCCGCTCACCTCCCGGCGGCTGCTGCCAGCCCGTGCCGCCGCTGCGAGGCGGCTCCGAGGGGCTGGCCCTCCATCACCACACTAATAAGCGCGGCGCACGGAAACCCCACCCGCCCCTGCCACCGCGCCGGCCCCGCACCCCCCCCGCCGGCCCAGCCCCGTCGTCCGTCCGTCCGCCCGCCCGCCCTCCGCGCCCCGCCCCGCTCCGCTGTACCGCACCGGCGGCGGCAGCTCTCCCCAGCCGCTGACAGGAGGCTCCTGCCTCCCCCCGGGGTGTCCCTGAGGGGCGGTAGGGAGGCGGCCTCGCCGCCCCGAGGAGGAGGCTCTCCGGCAGCTCTCCCTGCCCCGACGGCGCGACTGCCCGCCGATCCCCGGGCGATACTGGGAGAGGCCTCGGCTTCCCCGGCAGAACTCCCGGAGTTCTCGCGCCGTGGTTTCCCCGTGGGCCTGGGCGGCGCGGGGGCAGCAGGCCGGGTCCGACGTGGGCCCGCCGGTGCTGCGGGAAGCGGTTCCGTGTCCTCGCGGCCCTGCGACAAGGTTGCCCCGGAGGTCGTCCGGAGCCCGGCTCGCCTGCGGCGGTCGGCGACTACCGGCTCAGCCTCTGTGCAGTGCGAGCCACAAGGGCCCCCTCTGACCCCGCCCCGGGGCCGCAGGGAACGACCACCCTTTCCCCGGTCGCCCTTTGCCTCCGGACTCAGCGGCTGCCGCCGTTTCAGCCGAGAGCTGTGCGCCGGGGCCGGCCGCCGACACCCGGCGCAGGTCCGCCGCCCGGGACGTCGCTCCGACGGCGTGGCCGAGAGAAGGAAGGGCGCGGGGGCGAACCGGGAACGGCGCTAGACGTGGCCGGCGTGAACCTTGCCCTTTTTCAGGGGGTGTGTGCCCCCTCAGACACAGCGCTCCCACCTAGGAGCCCACTGAAGCTGCATTGGAAAGCAGAGTAACACAGTTCCCGTCTTCCTGAGCGCGTGTGTGCGTGTGTCTAACGCTCGGATGAATACCAGGGAAATAATCCACAAGTACAATGCTAGTACATACTTCCCAGATTTTACCGGGCCACTGCTGCAGCTGGAAGCTCTGCAGAGCAAGGGACCTTACTCGGGGCAGAGGCTTTGGTATTAGGAAGATGCTCCCGGCATAAAAGAGTAAATATCATTAGTCCCATAAGCAAAAATGACAGTGGGCTGCTCCAAGGAGGATCTCTGCAAGAAGGTCGCATGAAACAACTGAATCTCTCAGCTGAGCAGTTCCCGACTGAATGTGGAGTTTGGGCATCTTCATTTGCTTGCGTAGCTGGGCTTCAATGGCTGAAAGGGAAATGATTTAGCTGTCAGTTTCTTTAACTTGCTCTGTTGCAAGAAACTGCCTAGATGGCCAGAAAGACTTTAAGATGGATCCCTGCATGGAGTGGCATACAGATCCGATTGTGCTTACACAAAAGTGCAGTCTTAAAGCATACCTAAAATAACAGCACCTCTAGACATCCATATCATCACTGCTATCATTATTTGCTATTCTTTTACTATCCCTGCTGTAAAACTGCAGAAATACACCCCTGACAACAGGGACGAAGCTCTTGACCTGGGACTCTAAATAAACTGGTATCCTAAATGCTCCAGAAGGTCATTTCAGAGTGTAGAAGGAAAGTGCCTGAGAGAATAGAAAGGAGTCTTCCTGGAACGGTACTGAGCTTAAGGCCATGGCTGCTGCATTTGCCTGCATGGTTCAGGCTATGTACCACCTGTGAGACTGACTATGTTGGGAAAAAAACCCCAAACCCAAACACTGCTAAGTTTCTTCTCCGCTTCCTCAAAGAGACCCTGGGGTAGCAGCCTGGAAACATGTTTCTGTGAGGGACTGTGGGTGCAGGTGGAGCAGCTCCCAGGATGATAAGGAAACTGCTGAAGGATGCACCTCCTGTTTGGGATGGATATCACGTTTGCAGTAAGCGGTAATGGGTTGGGGGCAGATATGACTTTGGATCATTGCTGTGCTGCAGTCAGGAGTATTGGAATCTTGGCTCTTGCTTGATGAGGCACTTTATTTGATTAAAGTTTCCCTTTTAATCAGAGATATGGTCATTTCCCGTCTCTAAAATGGAATCTGGCTCTGGGGGTCATGTCTGGATAATAAAGGGACTGGTTGTCTTGTCTCAGGGGAGCTAATATCAAATTTATTACTATCAAGGGAAAGCAGAATTATACTTGTAAAATGTTGTGTAATAAATTTAGCCTTCTTAGTAAATCAAATCAGCGGATACCCTTATCTGCAAGAGATGCGTCATCGCTATGTGAGCTTCTTTGGGTAGACAGAGCTAATGGGGAGAAAATGTACCTTCAAATGTGGGCAGAGTTGATGGACTCACAGTAAATTAAAATTAACAAAAAAGTATCCCCGGTGTTTGGCTTAGAAAGTCATAATTATATTTTGGAAGGGTGAGACGAGATGACTTTTAAAATTTTGTACTTTTATTCCAAAGCCCAGAAGATGAGACACTTGTTTGGTTTGAGAGGAGGAATGCGGAGGAGGTGATGTACTTCATTTGTCCTCCAGGGCAGAACATGCAGTTTTGGAAAGCTGCTGTTAATGTCAAGGAGATGGAAAAGATTTTTGGTCTATAAAGAGCACAGTTGACTGCACCAGGACTTCTTACCACTTGTTCTAGAGGCTGTAGATGAAGAAAAATGCAGCTCATGATGACTGTTTTGCCATAGAGACCAATTATTCTTGAGCCCAAAATAAGCTCAGGCCCCAGAAAAAGAAATTACATTTAGGATCTTTGAGATTTCAGGAACAGAAAATATATAACACACATAGCATATAAACTTAAACATCTGATGATGGTAGCAGTTCAAGTTGAACACGAGGGGAAAGGGGCTTAGTCCAAACAGTTGGTCACACTGCTAACACTCATTTGAGTTTCAAAAGAAAGACTTAGCTACGTTGGAAATTCTGGAAAAATGAGAAAGGTTTCTCTCCAAACATCAAAATAAATGCCCGAGTAGTTAAACAGGAAAAATGATGTGTGTACAATCTGCTACCTACTGAATTGATAGTCCTTGCACTTTGGAATGACAGCTGGTTTTGGTGCTCTACCAGGGTGATTTTGCAGAGAGAGAGAAAGAATAAGAGAGAAGCAACAACTGCTGTGATGCACTCTGCTGTCAGGAATGGGCTGAAGTTAATCGTGCATTCTTAGGGAGTCTTTTTTTCCATGGGAGGAAAAGTTTTTGCTATGAGGAGTCCAAATACAATGAATCAGAGAGTTAAGAGTTCCTCATGTCTGCAAAATATTAATTTTCTTAATAGCCTTAGTACTTAATGTCTTCAGTAGAGAGCTTGTCCTCTTTAAGGATATGGCAATACTTTTTAGCACAGTGCTGAAGTAATTATGTGTTTCTTTTCTAATTTTAATTTCTGATTAAAAGACCTGCTAATCTGCTCCTATGAACTAGGAGACGCTTACCTAGTTTTACAAGTATGTTACAGTCTTTAGAAGTACGGTGAAGGAAAAGGGAGAAGACAGAAGGTAAAGTCCATTTTCAACAAAATTTCAAAAGCATTTCTGTGCACAAAGTTTTCAGGCTGTCAAACAGAAACCAATACATTATTGCCATGAGTGGAATTACTGAGAAAAAGCTGCTTATTTTGCCTCAGACATTAGCATACTCCTGTGTATCAGTGGTAGTTGAGATTTCTGCCCTTTCTGTTGGGCACTAAAATCTTTGTTCCCGAGGCAGGCAGACACATGGGTGCAGACAGCGGCACACAAAGGCACGTACGGGAGCTTTGGAGAGCAGAGGAAAGAACAGTCCTGTCACGGGCTGGCAAATCCCATGGGTGGTACCACCGAGCAGAGCTCAGCACCCCCGGTCCTGCTTCAGGTTCCTGCTGGGCAGGTCTGGTTGGTGATACTCTCTGGACAAGCCTTAGCCCCTTCAGCCAGTGGGGCTTTTGGATTTAGCTGGAATAGCCACTGGGCACAGCCTTCTGGGGAGACAGTGTCTGTTGCAATTCTCTCTCAAAACCTCCTGCGTGCTACTGGTGCCATGAAGGGTGGGTGCTGTACATGAAAGCGTGCCCATCCATTTCTGTAAAAGCACCTGAGTTCAATAAGCAAAACTGCTCTTAAGAAATGATTGTCATAGATATTATTTTTTAATTATTTTATTTATTTTTATTTTTTGTTTAGGAATGGTAAATGATCTGGTTTTTGTTTTTAATGTTGCACTCATACTTCATGCTGCTTCACTCTTTGGCAATAATGCTTAGAGACAGAGAGAAAAATAGATGAGAAAGAGAAGAGAGAATGTAATACAAAGGTTTGTGTCTGAGCTTACGTTAACTCTAGCAATAGTTGATGTTCTTGTTAGTTGTAGTAGACAGTTGTTCAGCTGGAGTTAAAGGAGAGCTATTAATTATAGTGCGTCTTCCAGCTCTAAAGGTACAAGGCATTCTCTACAATAAAATCACATCTCTACTCCTAAATGGCTGAGCAAATGGCATTTTCACTTTCCCCCTTGGAGAATACTTATCTGTCTAATAAAATTCACAGCTTGAGTACTCTCCTAATGTTCTGTTTGAAATTTCTTTTCCTGTTTTGTTCCTGCCATGTCTATGTCTATTGTGTGTGTCACCTTAAACAACCCTTGTCTCTCCTTTACCTCCTTCAGACAACTCTGTCAATCCCAGACTAGGTTAGTATGACAAATGGTGTCCATCTTTGAGATGCAAGATGTGTGAAGATCTTGTTCTTCCCAGTGACTGCTTCTCTTCCTAGTATTTTAGCATCATTTTTGTCCTATCACGTCTTTCTTTGCTCTTTGGAGGAAGCCTGTCAAAATGTTATCCAACCAACTAGAAAAATATTGAGGTTTTTTTGTTTCTTGGGTTGTTTTTTTCTTTTTCTCCCCTTGTCTTTCCTCGCACCCCGGTGAACTCCTGCATGGTCTTTCCCTTAC
>JANHGN010023267.1:0-17423 GCA_024605025.1 Megaceryle maxima | reverse complement strand
TTGGGGGGCCCTCGCAAAATTTTTTTTCACCAACTAAGAAAATAATTTGGTTTTTTTTTTTTTTTGGTTTTTTTTTTTTTTTTTTTCCCCCCCCCCCCCCCCCCCCCCAAGTTACCCTGTTTTTCAGCTTTTCAGTTGTAAAAATACAGGATCTATCTTTGCTCCAAAACCCCTCAAGTTTATGCATGCTCTAATTTATCATCCAGTTTTGCAGGGAGTGGGATCTGAAGAAATGCTTTGATGCCACTGATACTTCTAAGTTTCTCCCCTAGCCACTCATGTCTGCTCCCCTTTTGGAGCTTTGCTGTAGCCCAAATCAAATTCCTTATTAGCTTCTCATTGCTTAGCAGCCTCTCAGAACTAAAGCAGCAGGAAACACATCTTCCACACAGTCACAAATCATCTCTGTGGCTTTAAAAGCGGTGTCAGATTGGCAATCTGATTTGCTGACAATTTAAATGTAGGTTTCCATCATGCTGGATGTTCTCCTCCTGCTGGCTACAGAAGCAGGATACTTCAAATAACCTGGCAGATATTTTGGTTTGGTAATCTGCAAAGTGATCAACATTGTCCCAAGCAGAACGAGTTGAATATGAATGTTTTACTTAAATGGGGGGGGGGGGGAATATCTTGGCAAAGAGTTGAAAAGATGTTTGCAGGATATACTGTATGTGACATATCCTAGTGATGGGATACAAGTCAGCTTGTATCTTCATATTATTTTAGTGAAGGTTCACTATCAAGAAAAGCTCTGGCATCTGGTCATTCTGTAATGCCTTTTTACCAATGTATTGCAAAGGAGAAAATTCTGAGTAAAGCATGAAATAGCCATTAGTGTCTGGAGACAAACAACATAATGTTGTAGTGGATCCCACTTTTCCATGTGACAGAAAAGTCAGAAAAGATGAATCTAGATAATTACTCAGTGCCTTAGATATTTACTCGTGTGCATATATTATAGGCATGTTAGGTGTGGCAGTGGCAGAATTTGTCATCGGTCGTTGCCCATCTCTTGTCAGTGCATTCTTTTGTTCAGAAAAAGTTGTGGTTCTGTATCTTTCATCTTTTGCCTTAATGTATCGGATGGCTGTGGCATTTCCAAGTATTGCAAAGACTTGAGACCAAGGGGAGAAAATGTTCCATTTTGCAGCATAGATAAAATTAGTAGCAACTAAAGCCACCTTGTAGGTACTTGCAGGTGTGCAGTGTTAGTATCCATACAAATTTAGGAGGGGATATTAAGTGTGCATCATGTCTGGTTCCTCAGGAAGGTGTAAGACTCAGTGTTATGCTGCTAGGGAGGATTGTCTCAGGCAACAGGCGAGGCCAATCTTAGGTTGATGCAAGTCAGTACTGCTTTGAAGCTGCTGTTGGGGTGAGGGCCAGGGATAGATTGTGGGTTGAGACAGAAGAGTGAAGGTAATGCTTTCACAGGGCTTTTTGCCACTTGGAGTATCTGCTGAGATCTGTTTGCCAGTGCTGCTTCAGAGCAGCATATGATCCATGTGGCCCTTGTCAGCTGGGGGCTTTTCTTAGTAATATATAAAAAGGGCACTGGCTCCTGCTGCTGCTTTTAGATCTATCAAAGCAGCTGTTCCCATTTTCAAATACAGCTAAATAATAATTCGTACTTAATAATACATTAGATAAGGGGATTTTTTGGTCTTTGTTCATGAATCATCTGGAGGTACTTCTACAGTTGTCTCACTTATTTTGTTTGAAAATGTTGTGAGCTGCTCTCGGCATGAAGCTTGTTCTCGAAGAACTTGCTGTAAACACGAGATACCTCACATTAGAAACCTGGACAGCACTGACTGGCTTCCAAGGGCTGTGCACCTCCTGGGGCCTCCCTACTTGGGTAGAAGCATGTGGGGTTAGTGCCAGTTTCCCCCCTCCTTCCTGGTGTTTCATCCTTAGCATGTCTGTGCTAATGCAGGGCTTGGGGAAGTCTTTGTTGGGGTTGATACTTCCAGAGATCCTTACTGGGCCAGAGCTGGCCTGGCAGTGGAGCAGCAGACAGTGCTGGCCTGTGTTCCAGCCTGGCTGATGCTATGGGGGTATATCCTCGTCAGGGGCTGTAAGGCACTGATGGAGAGTGTCCTGGGTTGGGGTGGGGTTCATTATCACAACAACCTGCTGGCCCAAGCAGCTGGGAGGGGCCAGAGCCAGGAGAAACACCTGAGCCAGGCTGTCTGATCCCATACTGAGCTGTGGCCCTATATAAGGGGAGGGCTGTGCCAAAGCACATGTTTCTGTTTGCAACTTCAGTGTGGTTGGAGCAGGGAAAGTTGACATCTTGAATGCAGGTAGAGCCTTCCTGGCTTCTGCTACTTGCTTTGTCTATCATTTTGTTTGTATTGTTTGCTCTTTTCTTCTCTCTTTGTGGATTTTTTTTTTTTTTTAAGCTGTCTTGATATCAGCCCCTGGGGGGGGTTCTCACTTTTTGTCTGCCTTCTGATTCCTCTTCTAGGGTGGGGAAGCAGTGGGTGAGTGGTTGTGTGGTGTTTAGCTGTTGGCAGAGGTTGAACTAGGACAGGGAGGTATTGCTGACTGGTACCTGTCTGCATAAAAAGTCAGATGAAATAAGAAAGCTGTGAAAGGGCAGGTGTATTGTTGTTGCTTAGTTCTGGAAGTGTGTCCCTGCTTTGTGCAAATGTTTCTGCTGCCCTAATCAATGAGGTCATGTTTAGGCCTTGTATTTGCTCTTCTCTTTTTTTGCTTGTGTCCAAATCAGCTTCCCCTCTGCTGTGTTTAAAAGGATCTGAGCTGGGTCTGCAACTCAGTCGAAGAGAAAACTTCTGCAATTTTTTTTTTTTTGGTAAAATTTTATATAAATTCCTCCTGCTGCTGAACCTGAAAAGAGCAGGCCATAAGTGGAATAATTTATTTAAGAAGTGCTGATATTATTTCAGCCCCTGCAGTAACTGTGTTTAGAAATTGTACTGAAAGCTCTCTGGAAGATCTCCAAATCTGAGGAGATGAATTCTGCTTGCCAACCAAGGTAGGATCATCTGGGTAGCAGCAGGAGGTATCATCTGGGAGAATCATCTGCGAGAGCTCCTGCTCTGAGCCCTCTTGCTGGTGGGAAAATGCATGGGATTTGCTGTCAAAATGTGATGGGACTGGTGGTGTCCTGGTTGTAATCCCAAAGAGTGCGTAGTTATGTAGGTTAGAGTAAGAATCAGAACTTCAGTTTTCTTTAGCAGTCTGTCAAAGTGGATGTGTGAAGGTTTGTTTTGGTTTTTTTGTTTGTTCTTTTCTAGAAGCACAAAGTTAGGGAGCAAGCTGTCTTTGACTTTCAGTGAGATGGTGTCACCTGCATATGAACTTGATTCTTACTGTATCTAATGGATTTAATTTTGAACACAGCAATACAATCAAAGTCACCTTGAATCTGCAAGTGTCCTAATTCTTCAAAGACTTTTGAAATGTTTATTGGTGCTACTGAGAACTCTGTTTTTTCCACTGCCTCTGTAGTGTCTGAGCACGGTCTTCTGTGCTTTGCATGACTAAAACCATGCGTGGAAAAGAAGGCTGTTCTGTGTGGGCTTCTGCACTATGCACTTCACTTCTGTAAAAGGGAAATCAGGGGACGTGCAGCAGTGAGCTAAAGGATGTCAACCATGCACTGGGAAGGAAAGTGCATCTTTAATTGGAGACAAATGAGGCTGCGTCCGAAGGGAACTCTTTACCTCCTGACAAGGTTTTAGGAGTTCAGGGGGCTCCAATAACTTCCTAACAGTGAACTTTTAAAGAGATTTTCCATTTCCTTGATTGTAGCAATACTTTACAAAATTAGTACTTGAGAATTGAGAGCAGGAGGCAACGACCTTGCCTTACCCGCAGTGCTGGGGGAAGCTGTCTATTCTCAGTGTGGTGTAATTCCTCTCTTGCTGTGAGGCTGCCTTTGATTTCAAGGCAAAAGGCTAGAGCTCCCATATGGGGGACTGTTGTCCTGCATCTCTCACAGAACGTGCATTAACTGGAGAGCAGGCATCTGATTAACATCCCTAGTGCTGTAGTAAATCAATCTCTGTATGTTTAACCAAGTTACATCAGCCTAATGGGAAAAGATGTGGCGAGACAATTAAAAGAATTAACCCAGAGCAGAGGGGTCGATACCAGGGAATAATCTGTTGCTGGAGTGTGACAACTGGGTACCGTGGTAGTTCTGGCAGTCAGTCCCCCCAGGAACTGAGCCCCAATCTCTCGTGAGGAGGCTGATGCATTTTCAGAGGATCTGGCAATGGGTCTCTGGGGCTTCCAAATGCCTGAAGGCTGATTAAGTTTAATTATTTTTATTATTAACTTCTATTGCTCCAAGGTGGAAAGCAGCTCTATGAATGAGTTCACTAGTATGTGCAAGTAAGCCAGCTCATACCTTTCCTGCCAGTGGAGTCAGAGCATAAGCAATAGGATGCAATCAGTTTTGGTGATTTAATGCTGTCTAGGTAAGCCTTTCTTACCCACTGACTCGAGAAGGTTGGCTTGCAATATTATTCTTGTGCTTTATTGAGTTGCCTAAATCAAGCAGTGCAAAGGGCTACCAATGAGAAGCAGATCCTCAGACTTCTTATTAGATTTAGATTGCAGTGGTCATTACGGTGAATTTAATTATAAAAAAAAAAAGGGTGGGGGAGTTTCTAAAAATGAGATGTTTGCTTTCCTTAGCTCCACCCCCCCCATTTGTAAAAAGTCAAATTGACAATGTGTGTCTTATCAGGCTTCTATCCTTAGAGCATGCATTGCAAGCTCTAATTAAGTCCAAGACAATTGCACATCAGTCATTGAAAAATGAACCCACATCTTCCCCAGCCAGTAGTCATTATCTGAATCCAGTTCAACAAAGCCCTGTGCCAGTTAATGAGAACCTCTGGTCCTCCATTTCCCTTGAGTCTGCTTGAGGTTTCCCTGGAAGATCTTTCCTCTGTGAGGCTACTCATAAATGGGAAACAAAATCAATGTAATTCACCCAGGACCAACAGAAATCACATCCTTTCCTTCCAGTTCAATGTAAAGAAAAATCAAACCGTGTGCTGAAACTCACTTAGCTGTGAGATTCTCTGTCACACATGTATGCTTCAGAGAAGGGCAAGAGAGCCAAGTTGTCAAGAGCCAGTGAGAAGGGATACTTGAGCATTGTGGCTGTGTATTTGCTGCAGCTTTTATCTTCCACAGCCAGAGAAACCTGTGCTTGCAGGTCACCCTCTTTTAGCTTATCCCCAAGCAGCAGCAACAACCAAGTGCTACTGGGGCAATAAGGGGTGATGTAAAACCCACCTCTTTGGAGGTGTGGGGGGAACTCTACCATGTCTCTCAGAGCACGTGGGGTTAACATTGTGAGTCCACCAGACCACCAAAGCCTGAGGGGTGAGGTTAAAATGCTGTTGATGTTTCTAAGAAACTAGGTTATTGTGCTCTCCCCCTTTGTTTACTAAAGTGTTTCTTTAGGGTCCAGGCAAATCAGCTAGTGCTGGGACTGCTCTGAGGAGGAAAGCAGCAAAGCATTAAGGGTGCAGTGTTCCCCATTTCCAGAAAGGACATGGCAATGGCTCCGATAGGGCAGCTGCCTGCTGGTGCTGCTCTGGGGACTGGGGTGCTCAGAGGGATGCTGGTTTGCTGCAGAGCTGCCCTGGAGTTGGCAATAGGCATCTGCTACTAAATCCCCTGGGGAAATGAGGCTGGGCCAAATCTCCCTTTAAGCAGCAGATAATTAAGTTCCATTTTAAGCCCCATAAGGATACCCTCAAGTTCAGGTGCAGTTTGTACCTGGAAAATGAGTGCCCTATAGCATGGTGAGACAGTAGTGGGTATAGAAAGGTATACAGGGGTCTCAACTGCAGTGCATGACTTAATTTTTGTGTGTGCTGTACCTAGATAATATGTTAATTTTTTTTGGTGGATGTGCTGAAGAGGGTCTGGAGCAAAGGAAGGCTCTTGCTGGCCCAGGAGACTGGCAGTATGGAAGGCTACTGGGATATGAAAAATGAATGCTGGTCCTACTTCTCTGCTTTTAGCTTGCTGTTTTGAAGCACCCTGGCAGTGCAGTAAGACACAAGATAAGCTTTGTGATGGTTTTTCAGTGTGCTGGTTGCATATATAATGGATCCCAGCTGGGAAACCTTACCAGGGCAGGGGTAAGGGTTAGTGCAAACTGGGCTCTGACCCTCCCCTAGCAGCTATCCAGACCCATCTTCTAGCACAATGCCTTTAGTGAAGATCTATAATCATTGAACTTTTGACCCCAGTCTCTGAAGTAATGCCAAGTATGTTTAGCACACATACAAATGAAGTGGAAATCATTATTGGTTTGCTTATGACCTCCTGAAAAATGGTTCCCCTCCAGGGGCTCCGTTCACATTTCCCTCAGTCTCTCTGAGCACTCAATCTTTCAGTAATTTCACGTGCTACAAACTGAGAATCAGTGTGCTTTTGATCAGTGCCTCTTTGCCTGCCACTGCCTGTTCACTCCAAACCTTTCCCTGCCTTACATTTTCCTCAGGCAGCAGTAACAGGATCATCCATAAACACTTCCCCACCCTCCACTCCTGCCATGTTTATGTTGTGGGCCCAGGTATGGCTGTTAACTCGGGTCATGCTGAGAGCTGGTTTCAGTTTGTCCTCTCTGTCCCTCCACCACCAGGTCCTAGGCAAAGGAGATGCAGATCTGTGGACTGTCACGTGGCTGTGCTGATCCAGATGACTGACAACCCAAATAGCAAGGCTTCTCCTAACCCTGAATTTTATAGCTCTGATTTCCCTCTGCATGCACATACTCATCTTTTCTGGGCTGCTACATGGGTGTTGGCAAAGATGATCTCTTTAAACATCCATCACTGGAGCCCCATCCTTCTCTTCAAAACAAAGAAACCTCCAAACACACAGAAACCTCTGAATTATTTATCAGAAAGACAAGAATAAATTTTTTTTTCTTTATTTCTCTCCCAAGCAAAACTACAAATAAGTTTTGGTATGAACACAAAGCTCATTGAAAGAATTGTTACTTAATTGGTGTAAATACAGAGTGATTCCAACACCAAGATTCTTCCTTGATGGAGTCTCCTTTTGTTTTTATGTGGATCACAGAAAGAAGGAAGTCCTGGTATTTACCTTGACAACTTATCCTCCCTTAAAGTTGAATTATCCTGAATGTTTATCCTTCCATTTTGCAGCTTTGGTTGTCTACTTTTTTTTTTCTGTTGTACTTTTTAGTAAATGGCTATTTCTTCTCTTAATTGTGTTCATTTTGGTGGGGTGGGGTAGCACTAGGATAAAATAAGACCTCACTAAAACATAGTGAGCAGCTCATTAAAATAACCATGTTGAGCTATCATAGTAAAAGGAAAGACTTTTTGTCAGTACACTAGGGTCTGTGTTGAGACAGCAACTGTTCATGGGCATAGGACCATGCATTTGCATGCTGTTAACCATCACTGGCAGCTAGCCCAGTGGCAGCAAAGCCTCCTTAAAGAGGCTGGCATGACTGTGACTTGGTGTGGGGATGTGGTAGGCTAAGGGGAACGGGACCCTGGCTTGGCTCTGCTGTTTGCTGCAGTCTGCTTGGAAATCTTGCCATTGGACTGGGGATGGCTTGGATCCAGGCAAGCTGTGTCTCCAGTGCTGCTCATACACCCTGCTCTTTGCTTTCTGTGTAGTGCAGGGGTGAGTGGTGCTCTGTAGCAGCAGATTTGCAAGGATGTTCTCAGCATCCCTCTTTCTTTTCATGCCATGGGACAGCTCTTCTGCATCTCTGACAGCCAGCTGGCAGTGTAGCTGGAGCAGGGCCTGCCCCAGGGTGTCCTACTGCTCAGGCGTGCGTGTCAGCCTCAGGACCAAGGGTAGCAGTGCAGATCTGGAGCAGTACAGGAGGGAATCGAGCCTCCTGCTCAACTGAACCACGTGGAGGAAACTGAGGGCTCTGAGGCTCTCTGCGGTGTCGGTGTGTGGGTTTTCCTTCCTGAAACTTCAGCTACTTTGAGAGATGCTTTCAAGATGAGCCTCTGCACCCAGGTTGCTTGCCATTTCACTTGGCTAGGGCTCCAGGCTACAGACCAGTTACTGAGACCACCTCTTTCAGTGAAAGCTGGGAGGCCTCTGCTTGAGCAATCAATACAAGCCCACCCCTGAGGGTAAGCAGAAAAACTGTAGGAGGGGCAAGGTGGCAGCATTACCCTCTGACTTGCTGGAAACCAGCAGAGGATCCATCCAAAACCCCCCGATTTCCACGGCATGACCTCTTCATTGGAGGTGGTGTAAGTCATAACGATCAGAGGAACCCAGTCCTCTGAAGCTCCCCTGGGTTCCTGAGATTCTGCTCCACTGCTGATACGAGACGGTATTGCAAACATTGTACGAGAGGAACAGACAGGAGGGAGCAGCGCCAGTGTAGTATCAGTTAATTATTGACTATATTATTCTAATAAGTTTGCCAGAGCGGTAGCTTAAATGACATCCGTCGCTGTGAAGTGCTAGGGCACTGCCCTGCTAGGCTCTGGCAAGCAGCAGTTAAGGACACTGGGTGCCGATTTGTGGCAATTTAATGCCACCTTCTGGTTATATTTATAACAGCAGAGATGCCTTTTAAAAATAGGGTCACTTCTATCTTTGCTAGGCATTTGGTTAATCCAGTTTATCAAACTTCATTAGCAACTTTCTTGAATGCTTTTATGCTAACACACTTTTAGGTAACATGAACGTTTTTCCTTGGATTGCTATTTAGATTAATAAAAAATACTGGTAAGAATAAAATCATTGTACTGTGGTCTGCTGCTGACTTTAAAGGGAGAGAGTCAAGGCTCCAGAAGAGGGCTTGCTACCCCAAATCCACCACAGTGATTTTGGTATGTCAGTGCTTTTGATAGCTAGCAAATGTTTGTCCTCCCCAGATTTTATTTCATGATATGCTGCTATTTAAGGGGTATTGGGTATTGAAATGGCCCTTTCTACTCGGCACAGGAAGCATCTTTCCTTACAAAAAGCAAAGAACTGATTGACCTTGCAAGAACGTGATCATAAAATCCACTGGAGATGGAAATTGGGGTGGGGGAGGTCACTCTGCATAGTGCTGGGTTTAAGTCCCAGCCCCTGCAGCCTGTGGGTTTGAGCAGAGATGGGAGACCTGGCCTTCCAGTATCTTCAGGGGGCTACAAGAAAGCTGGGGAGGGACTTTTTAGGATATGGGTAGTGGTAGGACTGGAGGGAATGGATCAAAGCTAGAGGTGGGCCAGTTCAGATTGGACATTGGGAAGAATCTCCTCACCATGAGAGTGGTGAGACACTGGAACAGGTTGCCCAGAGAGGTGGTGGATGTCCCCTCCATCCCTGGAAGTTTTTAAGACCAAGCTGGATGGGGCTCTGAGCAACCTGCTCTACTAGGAGGTGTCGCTGCTCGTGGCAGGGAGGTTGGTTGGAACTGGATGATCTTTAAGGTCCCTTCCAACCCTGACAATTCTATGATAAAATAGGGAATTTTCCTTTATTATTCATTAATCCTGTGTGTAAAGTTTTCCCTAACCACGCCTGAAGTCAGGAGAGATTATGACGAGAATCAAATTGATATTGTGGGATTAAAAGAAAGAACTGTTTAAGATAGAAACCAATTGTCAGTAGCTAAATATGGGCAATGGGTGGTGGTGGGGGGAGGATCTCTGTGGCAGGGATCTCCAAGGCTGTTTACTCCGGACTCTTTCCCCAGCAGGGGGTGCAAAGGTATCGTGTATTTGTGGGGGGAGCCCCTTTTCATCTTGGCCTTAGATCTGGTTATCTACTGCTTAACATTTAGGGATGACTTTGACAGCAAAGTAAAAGGAGCAGAGCGTAAGCAGATGAAGTTATTTGATAGAATTGCATTTCACTTGGCACCTATGCCAGTTGCTATAGGAGGTGCAGTCTAGCAGGGAATGGGGTTCCTTCTATTTACTGTAACTCACCTTTATTTCCTACCTGGTATTCTATTGTTACTGACAGCACAATTTCCTCGTGTCTTTTTGATGTGAAAACACTTTATTTTTTTGTATTTGAGCTATGGAGCAATTGCTTTTTTTGCTCCTTAGCACTAAGATCTGATGCCAACTTTTGCACGTTAAAAAAGACTTGCTTTTCTGAAGTGAGAAGGAGCTTAGTTATTGGGGCATATCAAATTAATTCAGGTTGACAGAACTAATTTATTTAATATTTCCTCTTGTACCTTAGTGTTTGATATATAAACTTCATTCTCCATTACTTACCAGTATAAGCTTTGGTTTCCTGCTTTAACAAGTGTTGTTCTTGGCTAGTGTATGCTGACACTGAATTGTGTGCAGAAACAGCAATTTCTTCGATTTCATGCCTCAGACTCTGATAATGTTTGAAAATTTGTTAGTAAATATTACATATTTTCACTAGATTTTGGTGTGTTTGTCTTTAGCAGTAGAATTATTTGAAAGGAATTAAGAATTACAAGGCAGCATGCATTACAAAGCAATGCATTCCTTGACAAATGTTGGTATCTTTGTGCTTGATAGAACACTTACCAACTTGTTCCTCACACAGGAATTACCTTAAAGTTATTGGCTTTAACAGGAGCCTTGTATGAAGTAGTCCTAGGTTTGTATTCTCCAAACACTCATGAGGATCATCAGAAAGGTTTCCTCTCTCTGAGGATGGGTACACTGTGTTTTGTCATCAGTGAAGATACTAATTTGGTCTTGACACTGTCTTATGTTTTCCCTTTCTGTTGTAACATCAGTAATGCATTCAGATGATATCAGTGAAGATGTGTCGTGAAGCAGGGGATTAAAATTACTCACATGATGTGTTCAGCAAACAGCAAATAAATATGTAACTCTTAAAAATCTAAGTTTCTTAGAGAAACAATTCTTTCTGGCAGTTTGTTTCTATTCAGGGCAATCTGCTCAGATGCTTGGCTGTCATCGTCAGCTGCCTTTATTTGCTCCCCATTTGTTAAATCCAGATTTCACAGTAACCATCTGCAGTCTTCATGCAAGAGCACAAAGTGAAGGGCAGCTGCTCGGTCTGGGCTGCTTAGGGCAAATTTAGCTGCAGTGAGGTGTGCTGCCAGTGGCCGTTGGCATGAAGAGACTGGACAGTGGACCTCCCTCCAACTTGTTCTAGTCATCTCTGTCCTGTAAGTCTAAAACCAGAAGCTGAGCTGTGGCTGGGCTCCTTAGACGTAGCTGAATTAAGGGGCCAGACAAGAGCTTTAGATATTTCAACTACTTTGCAATTACAGTCTGAGATGCACCTCTGTATCTTGGCTTTCTTCCCAAGAATATTTTCTGTTTTCAAGCATGCTTTGGATCTTTGGACTCAAACACCTCTTTGGTTCTGTTCTCACATCCAATCTCCCTTTTCATCCCAGTCTGGATGGGTGCTGAGAGAAGGCACCCTGATTTCTGCAGGAAATTATACAGGCTGCTTTTTCTCTGATTCAAAAGGTTACAGAAACAGCCCCTGTCTCTACTAAAGCTTCAGCAAAGACTAAAGGAATTGGCAGCTTACCCCTGTTGAGGGGTCATCAAAGTAATTTCTACAAGTGAAGAAATAGTTATCACAGAGACCTGTGGCTCTTTTCTCATTAATCACCTTTTTGCCACTTTGTGCCCCAGATAATCTATATTCAGCAGCTTTATTCCACATAATATTATTTTTGGAGAGGAGTTACAGCACTAAATGACCTTTTTGCTTCCCAGCTGCACGCATAGTATCTAGTCAGGAAATATTTGATGTGGTGTGTTTGGAGATGACCTTGTGGTGTACCTTTGAGCTGGCAGTGGCAAAAGAAGACACCCATTTTCTTCATTTGACTCAACGGAGGGCATGAGTTGGCTCCTGGGATCCACGCCAGGTCTGAGTGCATGTGGAAAGTACAACTTGTTGTTTATGCATCACTGTCACTTTCTGCCATGATAAGCCACAGCAGGGTGTGTACTTGGGAGATGATTGCACTTCTTGAGTAACTAAATTCCAGAGGCAGCCTGAGGTTTGTGATAATAGCTCAGAAATCAGCTGCTGGGTGGATCTCATAGTTTAAGGAGATCATGATGTTTCCTTCTGTGGTTTGGAACCCCCAGCAACAGTCAGGTGCTGCCATTGGAAAGGTGGGATGTCCAGAAGAGTGGAGACCTCTGCTTGGAGCATGTCTCCAGTCACCCTCAAGGGAAGATGGCTTTTGTAAAGAGTTGGGCTGGCCACATGGCTGCATCTACTCCTCCTGCTTCTCAGATCTGCAGGGCCTGCCAGGCTGAGCTAACTTGATTATCCCTAGGCTGAAATCACCTAAAGGTGATTTTTATTTTTTATTTTTATTTCTTTTTCCTGTGGCAGGTGATGGGAAGTGACTTAACCTTTGGAGTCACACTGGTGGAATAGGGTTTTCTTCAGGAAACTCAAGATGTTGTTTACTCTCCAGGAACCATAATTGTGTTTGTGTTACATATCCCTTTCTGGCACACTTTCCTGTATTTATATTTTGGATCACCAGCTCCCTGGGCTGAGCAGGCCCTCTCAGACCGTGCTTCTTGCTTGTTGTAGGTACAGTGGGATAGTCCGAGGGGATCTGTGACTGTGACAGCAGCCTCAGCTCCTGACTCTGGGGAGGCTTTTGATGGGGTGGGCAGCACCAGTCCCCTCAGAGGAGAATGTCTTGGACTGGGTTTTTTTGTCTCTAGTCTTGAATCCGTGTCTGTACCAGTGTTGGAAAGGATACATTTGTGTCAAAACAGCAGGCTTAGATAATGCTCATTTGTAAAATGAGCTTTATGTCAACCTGTTACTTAAAGCAGCAGTGGCAGTGTCTAGAAGAGGACCTGTTAAGGAGTTATGGATTACATATGATACCTAGACATGGTCCTGTGTTGTCTGCAGTGTGGTGGGTGGGTGAGCCCACAGCACACAAGCTGGGGAAGTCATCAGGAGGTCACGTGTGATGCATTAGGAGCAGTAAATCTAATGAGTAGTGTTGCAAAGACTGTTTGTTGTCCTTTGATTAGCTTTTTTCTATCCTATGCTGGAACAACATGAGTAGTGTGATGTGTTGGGGCTTAAAATGGCTTTGCACTGATTTGATTTTTGATCTGGCATGCTTTATTAATATTATAATTATTAATATATAATTATTATAATATATTATAATAATTATATATAGAGAGGTAGGGAAGTTGAAAAGGAAAATGGTACAATACGTATATATTTAGTAACAGTTCAAATTTTTAACAGATCAACATTATTTTATTTAAGAGAAGATGGTGCCAAAAGACTTCTACCATACAGTGATGCAGAATATTACAGCTGTTCAATAAATCAGGTAACCTGTGATTGGAGCCAGTCTCTGCACACTTCAGCAGGCCCTTGAAACTGTCTTCAGTGACCAATGCTCCTTCTGTCTCAGCACTTAATGGCCATAGTCAAAACCCTTGAGAGAGCACACGGGGATGAGCCACCTGGCTGGCCCTGTCCTTTGGACACATTCCTTTTTTCCCCTGAGGAAAGGGGCTAATGGGGGAATTTGTATTTTCTGCTTCAGAGGATGAAATTAATTTTGTAGAGTGCAGCCTGTTCAGGGCTTGTGAACAGGTCTGAGACAGGGAGTTGCATGTGGCCTATAGAAATGATCAGCTACAGGGAAAGTAGTCTAATGGTAATAAATGAGCCACAAATCCACTTGTGTAACTGCATGTTTTGTGGCTACATTATACCATTTTTAGTGCCTGTCAGTGAAAGTTTTGCCCTATTTTTTCTTTTTTTCCTGTTTCCTTTTCAACTAATCATTCCACAAATGACTGGGAAAAATCTAGATTAAAAGTCATAAGCTGCTTTAGAAGCCATTAGTTTAAATACACTCAGGGTAAACATTCATGTGCCAAATCAATTCAGTAAATGGAGATGGGTCACTGTATTAAACAGACTAAGGGATGCTCTGGACACCAGATCCACTCAGCAAGCAATGCAGGAACTGTTCTTTCTCCTGCACTTTGCTCTTACTAGAAACTATTGGGGAAATTATTTTTAACTTATTGTTACTTGGAATGGTTCCCCTGGTTTAGAGAGGTCTTTAGGATATTTAATGTATCTCCAGGACTGGGAGAACAGCCCTCAGTCCTAGGGAAGGAAGATACCCTGTGAGCTGGCAAATAGCTGGGTGGGTACAGCTCTTGGTCTTTGGCTCACATGCCTAAGTGAGTGTGCTTCTGCAGTGGGGGACAGCCTGGAAGATCAACAGCAAGAGAAGCTGTCAGTGCCTTTCCCCTTCAGTGATGCCCTGGTAGTAGAGAAGGGCTTTTCTCTTGATGTACTTGGCCAGTGCTGCTCAGCTGGTTGTGCTAAATAAACAACAATGTTCCCAAACAGCAGCGTGGGCTATAGGGTGCCCCGTGGTCCTTGGGAAAAGTGTCTGTCCCTGGGGTGTGGGGATACTAGTCCCAAATCTTTTTGCCAGGTGTAGTAAACCTGCCCTGGTGGGCTGTGGGAAAGGTCTTGCTGATAGCTTTGCCAGGTTACATCTGAATGTGCACCCTGGAGGGCCCTACCTGTATGGCAGGGGAACAGAGGCTGTGGGCTCTGTAAATTTGCTTACTGTAATGAGAGAGGAAACAATAATATGGTAGGAATGTTGACTTTGCAGAAAAAGCAAAACTGAGAGATGCTAAATGATGATTTTTCTTTTAATTTTATTTTATCCTCCCCCCACCACCCCCAGCAGTGACATTGGCACAGCACTGCCATTCATCAGGCTGAGTAGATCAACTCGCTGCACATAAATGGTCTCTGCCATTTATGCTCCTGCCACTGATTCTTCCCTCAGCAACACTTACGGGGGTACTAGACAGGGTTCAACATGATTGATCTGGATAAATTGTGTGCGTGTTTGTGCACTTCATGGTTGGTCATAATGAGAACGTGCCTTCCCAGCTCTCCCCGCAGCTACCCCCAGGCCTCTGGACAAAAGCCTGAAGAGGCATGAGGCTGTGAGCAACCAACAGGACCCAGCAGCACCTCACAGAAATTAGACAAGTTACATACTCCTCAATGTGCAGATCAGTTGTTTAATTGCAAATAAAACCAATATGCTAACAGTTTGATTTCAGTGCTGTCTTGAGAGTGAGGAGATTGATCCGTGCTCATTTGTTCCATGGTAAAAAATAAAACAAAGATTAAAAAAAAAAAAAATCCAATGCTCTACTTAGGGGACTGGCAGTGCTGTGGATGTTAGAAAATACCAGGGCATTGGCTAAGTCTAAAATTTTTTAGAGCAGTATTAAGAGCAAAATATTTTTCTCATTTCTTTCTTTTTGAAATCTTTTTTTTTTTGGTGACAGGAGCTACCTAAGAAATAGATGGGGTGCATGAAGCCTACTCCAGTGGTGGGAAATGCCATAGAGCAACCTCAGGTGTGCACCAGCTGTGCAGCTATTCTGGCTGTGGGCATAGGTGGTATAAGAGCACTGGCTTTGTCCCTAGGGTGGAAATTTGCCCTTTCAGCCTTCTCTTGTAAAGGTAATGCAGGACTGAGTGAAGAGAATTGGAGTTGGTGGGGGCAGGGGGAGAACTTTTATTTGCTCACCAGCTCTGGTCAGTGTTAATTATTTCTATACCCCCCCCAAATGCAGGTTGTGAACTGTAATAAACTCATAATGAGCTGTTTTCCCCAGAGGCTGAAATATCAAGGAAGGACAGTACAGAACCAGCCCGGAGCAGTGTGTGCTGTTACACTGGCACAGCTTGAGGGCTTCCCCTGCGTAGACATGGACATGGCTTGGGAGAGATCAGTGCCCTGCCTTGGTCATTACAACTCTGCTCTCTGCAACACATTATCCCTCTGACTTGCTTGCTAGAGCAAGCAATTCTTGTCACTGCCACACAAGTAGTAGATGTCTTATTTTCTTAACTTAGAAACTACTGACTGACTCCTCACTATTACAGGGAGTGTCCCCAGTTGCATAGCATTAGTAATTTCCCACCAATTTCAGTGATTGGGCTATTTTTTATCTTAAAGAGGAGAGCAAAACCTTTGCAGCCTCCTTCATCTGGAGTGATGTGTTATTTCATACTATGGCTATGCCCTATAGTATTGTTGCAGAGCCTAAGAAGATTAAACTAACCTGTATTTCATGAGGAAATGAGCATAGATAATTGCTTAATTTGCTAATCTCTTTAAAAGTATCAGTGAGGAAGTTTAATAAATTCTGCAGAATAAAAGTCATCAGAAGCACTTTATTGCAAAGGGCTTAATTTATGAAACCCAGATGACTTCTTTTTCTAAAGTGTGTAACCTACTTGGGATATTTGGCCACCATCTACTGTGGGAGAATTAATCCAAGTCAAAGAGGTTGCTGAGGTAGAGTTGAATGTTTGCAAATTGCAATAAAGGGAAACAAGAAGGGTTATTTTTTTTCCTCTATATATGTGATTCTACCACTGCGCCTTTGTCCTTCTTCTTTGTATATCCTCTCCTCTCTATGGTGCTGCTCCTTTCCTTGTGTGTCGGTGAGACCAGGTGTCCCTCAGGTGGAGACATTCTTGCTGGGGTTCATGAGGTGCTCAGTCTAGCTTCAGGAAGCTCCGAATAAATACCTGGAGTTTGTTTCCCCTGATACTTCCAGTATTAATTACTACCTTATTGTTCCCTGGTTTTGTATCCAGTAGTAGTTGAAGGCCTTTCATTTACTCTTCTAACTATAAAACTTGTCCAGAAAATAAAACCTTGATGCTTCTTAAAGAAAAATGTTCTGGAAGTAGCACGAGGGTCACGTTTGCTACAATGGGCCCTGCACAGCCAGTTGACTTCTGGTTTTGAGGTAGAATTCTGATAGATCTCTTTTTTTTTTTTTTGTGTGTGTGTGTGTTTGTTTATTTTGTTGGTATTTCATAGCTTTTTAAACAGAAGCTCACAAAATGTTTTGGTAGTGGTCATGACAGTTCCCAAGAACACTTTCTGATTCATTATTTCCCCTTTGAACAGCTCTATCTATCCTCTCCTTCCAATCTGTGTCCAACAGATGAGTGTATCTCAGTAATGAACATTTGAGAATACTGCAATCTGTGAGTGTGGCAGTCCTCCAACTGAAGGAGGAAAACTCCCTGGGAAGAGCTCCTGGGTACTCATTTTACTGCTCAGCTTTAGGCATCTGTTCAATTGTTCCTAACAAGCTGAAGCAAAATGGACAGGAAAACACAATCAAATATATTTTAATTTGCATTTCTGTGACCTTTCCCATGCTAGCATAGGGTTTGGCAGAGTAGCTCTCTCCCTGGGGTGTGAGAAAATGCCAGGCTAGCTGAGGGTGGACTTAGGAGGGGACCTGAGAGACGGGGGTGAAGAGAAACGGAACTGCTCAGGGATGCAGGGGAATCCCTGTCTGGCCTTCCCAGTTGCCTCTACACAATAGATATGGGGCTCTGGAACTGGAGGCCCAGGCAAATGAGGA
>JANHGN010023265.1:16579-36353 GCA_024605025.1 Megaceryle maxima | reverse complement strand
ATCCCCTGAGCAACCCAGCTCTCTGCCCCTGTCCCATTTCCACAACATCCAACTGTGACATCAGAAGGTGACATGTCTGGACTTGCCCTAATATAATCAGGCCTGAGGGGTGAGTAGAGACATGTCAAGGTAATACTGAGTCTGGATGGGCCACATGTCCATTCTTCTCAAGATACATTGCTACAATAGAGTTTGCGTGTTTGTATAAAACTATTGAATTTATTTCCAAAAGGTGCCAAAGAAACAGTTTCTCCAGTATCTCCTCCAGCCCTAGCAAAAATAGCTTTGCTGTGTAAAAGACCACACATGCATATAGCTTTCATGTTTTCAAGCACTTTAGTATTCCAGTGTAACTCAGATACTGTTTTTCCTCAGGTCTATTTTTTCAGCATTTCAGCAGCAGTAGCAGCTGAAAAAGACGCTAAAAGAGAGTCTCTATTGCTCTCCTTTATGGATGCTTTTCTTTTCTGAGCAATGGCAAAGCATCAGCTGTGCTGCATGTCCTTCTTTTAAAACAGCCTTGCTGGTGCTTCATTTTCTCCCCAAGAATAGACAAATCCAGTATTGTGTAGTAACCTCCTCCTTTCTTCTGATTAGCTGTTTACATAAAAATTGAGCTCTCTCTTAACCTCTCATGTATGCACCATAAAACTTAAGGCTTTCTGAGAAAGCAAGGGAGCTGGAGTTTTGCTGCGAAATGACATCCAGACAATGTCTCTTTATCACTCCTTTCTACTACAAACTCTTTCAACATCTGTGAAATGTACATTGTTTGAAAAGAAACTGCAGTGGCACAGCAGACTGGAGGCTTAGTTTATAGTAAAGAATCACATTTTGGGAGGGCCTCCCATCAAGAAAGACAGAAATGCTTCGAAAGATATTTTGTACTGTGATTTTGCTGAGAGTGTAACAAAAAATTTTAATCCTCGTTGGGAGTAATATGGGTGGTCCAGGCAATAGACAAATGATTTGTGATTTTAATTGACCCTTTTAAAATCCCTCCTTGAATGAAGAACAAGGGAATGGGCACTAAAGCTGCAGGGCTCTTTGTAGAGGTTTGAAGCTTAATCTAAGAAGAGACAAGTCACAAAGGAGGGGAAAACAGAGAGAAGCAGATGAATGTATTAGTAGTCAGTAAATCTTTGAATTAACTAGATGTCTATATAAACAGTTTGCTTCAAATCTCTTTATAAAGTTATAAATATAAATATGTTACATAAATACAAGCAAACTTATACTTACAACAGTCCTCTGGGGTCCTTTATCAAACTCTAGCTATTATAAATACTCTCTAAGGAAAATTAATATAAATTAGGGATAGAAATTACATTTTATAAAGAAATAACTAGATAAAATACTTGGATTTAATTTCTTTCCTTCTCCATCTGATTTAATACCTTCTGGGTTTCTTGAGAAAACTTGATCTCTAGATCAAGTTTTTGATATGCCTCCCATTACCATAGAATCATAGAATGGTTTGAGTTGCAAGGGACATTTGAAGGTCATCTGGTGCAACCGTCTTACAGTGAACATGGACATCTGCCACTAGATCAGGCTGTTCAGAGGCCCATCCAACCTGAATGTGAATGTTTCCAGGGATGGGGCTTCTACCACCTCTCTGGGCAACCTGTGACAGTTTTTCACCACCCTCACTGTAAAATAATTCTTATATCTAGCCTAAATCTGCCCACTTTTAGTTTAAAACCATTACCCTTTGTCCTGTTGCAACAGGCCCTACTAAAAAGATTGTCTCTATCTTTCTTATAGGACCACCTTTAAGCACTGAAAGGCCACTATAAGGTCTACCTGAAGTTTCTCTTCTCCAGGCTGAGCAACCCCAACTCTCAGCCTTTCTTCATAGCAGAGAAGTTTTAGCCTTCTGATTATTTTTGTGGCTCTCCTCTGGAATCCTCTGACAGGTCCACATCTTTATTATGCTGGGAATCCCAGTGCTGGACACAGTACTCATAAGAGTGGACTGGAAGAATAATCCCCCTTAACCCACTGGCCACGCTTCTTTTGATATAGCCCAAGATATGGTTGGCCTTCTTGTCTGTGAGTACACATTGCTGACTCACTTTTCATTTACCAGTAGCCCCAACTTCTTCTCTGCAGGTTTGATCTTAATCCCTTCATCCCCCAGCCTGTATTGATACCAGGGATTACCCCAACTCAGGTGCAGGATCTTGCATTTGTCCTTGTTGAACCTCATGAGATTCACATGGGCCCACTTCTCAAGCTTGTCCAGGTGCCTCTGGATGGCATCTCATTCTTCCAGCTTGCTGACTGCACCACTCAGCATGGTATCACCTGCAAGCTTGCTGAGGATGCACTTGATCCCACTATGTCATTAATGAAGATATTAAACAGCACTGGTTCTAGTACGGATCACTGAGGGACACTACTTGTCACTTATCACCATCTAGACATTGAGCCATTGACCACTACCATCTGGATATGACCATCCAAAAAAAATTCCTTGATGACCTAACAGGCCACCCATCAAACCCGTAACTCTCCAGTTTAGGGAAAAGGATGTTGTGGGGGACTGAGTCAAAGAATTTATAGAAATCCAGATAGATTACTTCTGTAGCTTTTCCCTTGCCCACAAATGCAGTCATTCCATCACAAAAGGCCACTAGGCTAGTCAGGAAAGACCTGCCCTTAGTGAAGCCATGTTGGCTATCTTGAATCACTTCCCTGTCCTCCATGTGCCTTATCATAGCTTGTAGAAGTCCTGGTTCCATTATCCTTCCAGCCACAGAAATGAGGCTGATCAGCCTTTCCAAAGTAGAGATATCAGGATTTGATTGTCTGAGAACACAGTTAATTCTTCTAGAACAGAAATTTGCTCTTCCCCTTCTCCCTTTCCTCTTCCCCTTCTCCCTTCCCTTTCCCCTGTAGCCTTTCCATCCTTCTATTTTTTCATTATAATATTATTGTAAAATTGTCATCCAACCAAGCTACAATGCATCTTTCCCTTTTTGGTCATTTACCCTGATGCAACATGTGAAACACTTTTATTTTGATCTGGTCACTGTTCATATATGTGAGACACAGGTGTCATCAGCTGCAACACTGTGAGACAATGATGAAGGAGACCTTTAGAGCTTATATTTACATTTCAAGAAACATCAAAAAAGCTTAAAGGAGGGAGAAACTAAAGATGTGGCATAGCAGTTATCTCGCAGAAAGCAAGAACACTAAATCCACGTACAGACACTTTGTTCAGCAATCACAAGAAGAGTATTCTAGAGAATACAAAGCAGCTCATAGTTTAACCATAAGGCAATAGGGTGAATTTTGATGCAAGATGGGAGAACATATGGTTTGTGTTGTAAAACATATCACAGGTGTCCTAGTAATCTCATTTTATTATTTATACTTGTGTTCAAGGGCTGATTTTCGATTTGTTGAAGACTAATATTCCCTAAGGATTTACTAATAAACAGTATAGGCTCTTAAAGGGCAAATATCTGGAAGTCACTTACAATATGGCACCTCAGTCATACTTATGCAGACATGTCTTGGGTGGGATTATGTCCAGAGCTTCCCATCCTAAACCTCTGGTCCAGTTATTCTTGATTCACTTCCTACTTGGACATAATGTTTTCAAAAAAGTAGATTATGCAGAAAATTTGAATCGCCCTTACCCCAACTCAGTAACAAAGACTACAGAATGATATTTAATATGAAAAGATTATGCTTTAAGTATACAATTTGCAATGGACAAACTGTGTTGCTCTGTTGTAATCCAAAATTTCAATCAAAAGTCATTCTTTGTACAATATTGTTAGGCCTGGTATTAAAAAAGGATTTGCTAAATACTGAATGGAGAATCAATCAAACATTTTATTGCTAAATGACATCTTAAATAGAGCTTCTTCTAAAACACTAGATATTTTATTTTGTGCAGTTTTTGTTTTCTGTTTCCTGTTATGTGCTTCAGACTTCATTTAAATATCATTGTGCTTAAACAGATACAAAAATACCCTAACTTTGAAGCTTCATCTGGAAGTTAAATTGTATTTGTAAATGCTTCACTGAACAAAATTTTTCAAGTATAATTTGAGTATAGTAATCATGTTTAAAATACAATTTTTCATAGTTATGTCCCATCTGCTCAATACTGATAAGGAGTTCAAAAAACAAGCTATAAAAATCAATGCCACTAAATGTTTATTAATTATATAGAAACTTGCTTAGGTTACTGAGCACATTTAATAACATGAATGTATATTCCAAAGTATAGATGCAAATTTAGAAGATACATTTTAAGTATAGTTAGATTGCATAAAGTTTACAAGGATCATGCTTACTATTTTATGTAATCTGATTTTATACCGAGAGTCTCATTTCACTGCAGGTAAAGCACATATTTTTTGCCTGAGAAAAAAAGAAGTAATTGCATATTAAAAGTCAATGGAGCATAGTGGGTAAAGCTGCACACAACCTACCTTCCATCATTTTTGAAAAATTACCAGTAAATTTAAGGCTTATGTCTAATTTTCTCAGACATTATTTTTAACTCCACTAGCATCATGGACTGATTTAACCAGCCAGTCGTGCATGAGGCATTCAGGTCAATTAGATTGGCACAAGAATGTTTCATGGTTTTTCTCAGATCCAGCCTCACAAAAGACACTGGAGAGAGATAAACTGCATTAATGATAATTTTTTTTGACAAGGATGTGCATGGCTGAAGAAGAATCATCATCAAAAACAAAGCTTACAATACTTAAACAACAAGCTGTAGACTAGTGAAAGTGGCAGAATAGGAATGACTTAATTAGAGGCTTTACGACCACCTTACTGGGAGGTGTGCATATAGTTTTTATTACTTCAAATCCTGTTCTGGCAGAAGCAGGGACACTTGAGAATAAAAGCAGTCAGTACCACAGACAATTCAAAATGATAGACCATAAATTAGTTTCTACCTTCAGTAGAACAGTCAGAACTTGATCCTGTCACCACAGACTCATCATAAATTTTTGGATATGCCCGTATCACAAAGGAGTGCCACCTTCCATAGCAGTTCTGTAGGATGTGCTCTTCATCTTCTGCCTCCTGCCTTTTTACTTTGCCATTTCCAAATGAACAAATATGTGAGAGACGTGTTTTGGCACATGGAGGTTGAAAACATGCAGATGCATTTGCCTGCAATACAGAGGGAGGATAAGCGAACCTTACCTTCAGGACTGTCTCAAACAGGGTGGGCACAGGACATGTATCCTATTGATCTATGCAGTTTGAGACCGAGAAAAGTTCCATCAACCATAATGATGGAGAGAGGCTTCACTTGGTTCAAAATTATTTCAGCTTTTTTTTTTTTTTTCCCCTGAACCTCTGAAAAGAAAAATTGACAGAAAACCCCATCTAAAACAGACAGATTGTTGTCTACTTACAGTAGTGTCCATTCATACTGAGTTATAAAAAGCACTGAGTTTCTTTTAATTTATACATTTTTTTTAATTCAAAACCGTGCTTTTTCATGCTTTATTATTTATGTGAAACATTTTCTATTACATTGCATATTTATGTATTAAATTCTTTTGTCACCCATATAGGAATGTAAACCATTAGCTTTGTTTTAGAGCAACACACTGTAACAACTATATTCCACTAACTACACTGACGTAATACAGATTAGAATTATTTAATCAATGACCAAAAAAAAAAAACCAAAAACCCATCATCAAAGACAGATATTTGAAAAGAACCAAAATAATGTAGGTTTAAAAGCCACATTAGTTCATTTCTATCATACGTCTATGAACCATCAGTGATCTACTGAGATTTGCTGACTGTAAGAGGCAGAGACTACACATTAACCCTTATTTAAAGGTGTAAAGCTACATGACACTAAGATAATAGCACCTGGCCATCTGAATGTATGGTTTTCTATTTAAACATTTATGGGAAGTACCATAATATAGTCAAACTTCCTTTATATGCAAATGAACAAATGTCTGATGCTATATTTGCTTAAATATAAAAATTCATCTTGATTTGAAAATGTCAGCATAACCTTTGATAATGGATTTATCTGGTTTAGTTAAGATTGTGCAATTTACATCTAACCTAAATTCCAAGCAACTTTCATATTCCAGTCTTTGAATTTTAAATCTTTTTGTTATAGACTCATGTATTCCCCAGATTCAAAAATTTTTGTTTCTTTTATAGATGTTTGTGAAAATGGCCATGCAACAGTGATAGCTTGTTAGTGATTCTGAAAAGCTCTGTGAAAGGAAAATAGAGTTCAGGTTTTGTAGAAAAAGAAAAGATTGGAAAAACTGAGTTCACATATATAATTTTTGCTATTTAAGCTTGCATTACATTGTAGTGTTCTCAGTAGTATTTCCTTAAGTGCCAATTCTGATTACTTTTGATTTTAAAAAGAATTTTGTGGCTATTACTTCCTGTTCTTGTTCTGTAGAAAAAAAATAAAAGAATCGGACTCCTTACTTCTGTCACCAAGGCAAGAACAATGTCGCCTCAGCCATAATGATTTCAGACTGGATAGTTTAAAATAAAAAAAAACACATAAGAAAGACAAAAAAAAATTTTTACATGTCATTCCTATTGACAGAATTTTAAGATGCTTGTGTTTGCTGATAAATGGGCAAATTATACTTCAATCTGAATAGCAGAGAAACTGAAAGTAAATGCAAAATAACAGACCTGATATCTTGGGTAAACCATGCCAGATAGATATCTGAGTATTTTATATTTTATTATTAGCAAGTCTGACAATGCTTCGATACATCAACCTTCTGGAGAAGTCATATTACTATTGTTATTTCCTCAGACTGAAATCCTAGATGTTAGAAAACCAAGAATTTGGAACACTTATGACGTTTGATTGAGTAGATGGTAAGGACAGCAGACTCTTGTTCCTCTTCTAGTTGAAAAGCAGACTATTAAAGCCAAAGATGACACCTCCAACAGCATAAAGATATTTGGGTTCCAGGGTAAAGTGCTGTTTTCAAGAGTCAATTTGACCCTCACTGCTTAAAAAATAACTTCTGCTTAATAATAGCACTGCTTAATAACCACATTGATCTACCCAGTATGGTTGTGGTAAGTCATAGGCTGGACTTGTTGATCTCAGAAGTCTTTTCCAGACTTAGTAATTCTGTGATTCTGTAATTCTGAAAATAATATTTCACTTTCTAGTCCCAAATCTAACATTCATTGTTAACTGGAAGACAAATAGATTCTGGGCTTAGTCTGTTAAATCAGATTTAGTCTTGATAATTTTAGATAAATATTTAAGACTTAGCATCAAAAAATAGTGTTGGTCCCCCCCAATCCATCTCTTCTCCAAACTGAACAAGCTCCCTCAGCCACTCCTCACAAGGCAAGTACTTCAGCTTCTCACCATGTTGGTGGGCCTCCCTGAACTTGCTCCAGTTTAATGATACTGTCTGTGCTCCTGTCCTTACAACACAGAAGAACACTGCCGGCCTGAAAGGTCTCACTGTGGGCTGAGGCTCAGGCCACTCTCTGACAGTTCTGCCAGGATTACGGCAGAGCTGCTCCCCAGCCTGTTTTTAAACATGCCTTTTCTTCATGGGGAAAGCCTCTCTTTTTAGAGACACCTGGACAGACACATATGTAAAATAGAGTACTTATCATGGATGTTTTGTGTGGTTGGCAAAATCTCAATGTGTTTGTATCTTCTTGGCTATGAGAAAAGGATTGGAAACATGAAGTGTGTGGAAAAAAAATGCACTGATGTTGCTTAAGACTTTGGAAATTATGGAAATATTTTAATATTAAGAATATTATATAGCCTGTTTTTTTCAGGTGTAACTACTTCCTATTATATGTTTTACATTATAGCATTCTCCTACAACTGCATAAATTAATTCATTAATATTATAGTATGTTCCTGGTTTTATATCATAGAATTTATTAATCTTACCTACATTACTTATCTTAATCCATTATTACATATTTCAGTGATAAAAATTTATGCTTCTCATAACAATTTATGTATTCTTTTTCCATGCTTTAGACATAATTATATAGAACTATTAGATAGGAATAAACACTACTGTAGTATTTATACATATCTAGAGTTTTATGGAGAAAGCACTAAAACCCAGATTAAGTTTTTTAAAGGTCAGGGCAATATATAAACTCAGAAAACTTTCTGGGACTCACTTTTTTCCTTTTCCTTTAAAGAACAATTGCCTCATTTAGGAATAATTGGTATTCACAAAGGAAATGCACATGTTCTGAAACCTAGTAATTTCCAATTGCCAAGATACCTAATGAGTTGTCTTAACAAGATTACCAAACATATAAAAGGAACTAATTGCACTGCATTTAATTCTGAAATCACAACTAGATGCAAAATAGGTTTTGCAGCTGGCATTTTGCTGGCAATGCAATACGAAAATGAGGAGGTAGCTAGAGATCAGGGGATCATCCTGCTCAGTTTTCAGGAAGAGTCACTCCTTCCTCCCCAAATAGACACAAAAATTATATGCCATTACTGCTTGAAGAGAGAAATATTTTAACAATCTCTTACATGACAAGGGATTAGCCAAACATTCATTCTCCAGAAACATCTTTAATTAACTGTGTTTTATTTATTTATTTGCACTATGATCTACTATTCAAATAACAATGGACAGGTATTGTTTCATAATATAATTTGGGGGTTATATTTTCTATACATCTTTTTATCTATGACCTTTCATACTGTTTACACATTCACAGATACAAACTGGTGCTTAAACTTCTTAATATTCACTTTAAAGCTCTTCCTTAATTACTGATAAAAAAAAAAAAATTGAATTATTCCTTTTAAATATGAATGCACTGTTTTGCTGGTCTCCAAAACAGGTAAGAAAGCTTATTACCCTTACTGGTACATTCTTTATGCTCTCAGATCAGATGACTTGTAGAATTAGATTCCAATTGTATTTCCAGAGAATACTTTCCACTCTGGAATGAAATAATGTATTGTTTTTCTTTTCATATCTCTGCATTATAGTAATTAACAATTTTCCTATTTTCAATGTACTACACAGTTATATTCAATAAATCAAAGCACACAAAAAATATAAATATTCTATTTTTTTCTTTGATTTCAAATAATTCTAATTTAATTCATGATATTGGAGTTCAGAGGTTTTATGTAAACCCCTCAGAAATCTCTTAATGTTCTGGTTAGTTTTAAATTTTCCTGGAAAATTATTTGCTTAGAATTGTTTTCAGCTTTAGGAAAATGTTTGTGATAAAACACCATCAATTTTTTTTTAACTGGTTGTATTGGCTTATTATTTAATCGGCATTTGAACCTTGTCATTTTTTAAGATCTAGGTGGTTATAAAGGACCATTTTACTTGACACCAGCTAGTGAGAGGCTCATGCAACAAAAGACAGCAACAGTAAGATAGAAGTTCAAGATTGAGGAGAAGATGTGGCTAAATCCCTTTCCTAGTTCTTTCACATTTTTCCTTGTCTCTCCTTTTATTCTGATAAGAAGGTCATGCAAGGGTTCATCGTGCTTTTTTGCTAAACTTGATGTGGAACATTTGTAATACTTTTTACAGGTGTTTGCCAAAGTGTAGTCATCTTCTTCCAAAAGATATGTATGAGGCAATTATATTCTTCTTCAAAAATATTAATTGTTCATGATCACATGCAAGAGATTAAGAGAATTTTTTGGAAGCACTTAGATCTTTTAGCACAGTATTTCTCTAGTCACTGTCTATTAGTGTTGTGTGTTTCAAAATATTTCACAAAATATTTCTTTAATATCTTGTATTTGATAAATAACGGGCACATGTACAATTTGTGAAAAATAATTACAACTGGTTGTTGTATTCTCCACTAAAAAACCTAGGAATGTTGAAGGCAATAGGAGTCAGGTTCCAAGAAAAACAAAAGAATGGAGTTCATTTACATTCATAGACTGACCTGTGGAATTCCCTGTCAAAGGAAGTGTTGCATGCTAGAAGTTCAAGGAAAGACAAGACAAGGTCCTGGAATCCTTCAGGATCTTGAAATGTGTAGAAGAAACAAACCACAAAACATCTGATCCTAAAAAAAGAGTTCAAAGACTAGTAGACAAGAGTATCATATATCTTTGGTTAATTTTTATGCTTCCCCAGATATATACTCATTCTTAGGGTTAAAGAAAGGCTACTGAGATAGACTGACCTTGGTCTGACCCAGCATGGCCCTTCTGTTTTTCCAGAGATTCTAGTGGAATCTTTGATGCCCATGAACATTTTCACCAGTGTATTGTATATACATCTCCAATCTTTCAGGGGATGACCACTGGAGTCACAAGAAATCTGAGTTCTTTTACATACAAATGAGATTTCTGCTATTCAGCCAGCTCTAAATGCTTCTATTGTTAAGGGCATATATCAATTTCAATTTCAATTTCTGTTCCAAATAGGTACCAGGAGAAAATAATGTTGCAAAGGAATAACCAACAGCAAAATTTAACCTGATAATATCTTTCTTTTTCTCATATTTTTATTAAAAGATACTCCGTAAGAATGACCTTAAATACTGTAGCTGTTGTGTACTGAGATGGCCAAATTATGAAGTACTTGCATAATCCTCCTTCAAGCAAAACAAAATGCATTTTTTGATACATCTTGACAAGATATATGCCATATTTTTTGTAAATACACAAGACTTCATCTAAAAATTGCAAATGTAAAATGAATCATGCTTGTAAAATTTTACTATCGTATTATTGCTCTGCACATCTGTTTGAGACTCCACTATGACTGACTGAAAGGCTTGAGTAAAAATAGCACAGACACAGCTGCAAGTAAAAGGGGGGGAAAAAAAAAAAGCAAATAGTAAAAGATAAATGATGTAAAATACAAACTTCTATTTCCTCCCCTATCCCACCTTTACGTACTCTAATTCCTGTATTGGATGTTTCTATTTCAACAATATTTGCCCTAATCACCAGTTATTGTGAATCCTTCATCCTCTGTTGGACTGGCCGATTGTATTGTATGACAAAGGGGGAATGTTGCAGAGGCCCTGAGCCAAACAGAATTCCCTTTGCCTTGAAAGAGTTTCTGAAGACAGAATATTTCTTTCCTAACCCCTTTGAGGTAGTTAGCAGAGCTATTCTATTCTATTTTCCATTTGTTGCCATTTATCCTTTGCTTCTTTAAATGTAACTAGTCCATTTTATACAATGCTAGTGATCGTGCCTAGACATTATCTTACCAATAACTAACAAAAGAGAGACAGAAGAAATGCTTCCATATATCCCTTTGAGGGGGTCTTTCAGTACAATAGTCTTGGCAGAGGAAGGCACACAAGTACATCCATTCACATTGATACCCAGGGGCCTCTCAGGACTGCTGTTTGGCAGAATTGGAACAGAGAAGGAAAAAAAAATCTCACACTTTTTAAGCCTTGATCAGAGAGTTTTATTTTGTGTTGACCTTATCTTCAAGCCTGTGTGCATTGATCCTGAGGAAGCACACCTTGATCCCTTTTCCAGAGTGGTGAAGCAGCCATGTGTTCTCTGCTATCTCTAAAGTGTCTGGGTGCCTGACTGCTGACAAACAAGGCTGTGAGGCTCACCTCCACAGTGTAACTAACAGAATCAGAACCGTTGATCAGAACTTTAATCATATGTGCTGGTATCTACATTTTATGATTATAGAAACTGAGATATAAGAATATATGCTGGAAAGCTATTACAATTTAAAACTATCTCCGAGCAACACATTTATATAAATAATACAATATCACTGTCTTTTTCAAGCACAACAAATCTGTTGAGCTATTCTTCTTTTTTTTTTTTTGTTTTTTTGTTAAGTTCTTAAAATAGTTGTTCTTAGCCTTTTCATAAACCCAATGAAGTTATGTCAAAAACCAAGAAATAAAGATCCTGCAGAATTTATGGAAGATAGAAAGCATTTTACTTCAGTCAAACTCCAGCACATAGAAGTACCATAAGTAAAAACCTTTATGCATAATAATATATCCCCTGAGGTCCAAATGCAGGAGAAACTTGTATACTATTGTAAACTCCTAGATGAAACAACCAGGAAACATCCAACAAAATGATGCACACCCTGAGCTCCCACTGTTGTATATCAGCTATAACAATGGGGGAAAAAAGGGGGTAAGAAAAAAAAAAAAGTATCACCTCTTTTCTGTACTGAGAAAAAAAAGTAAATGCAAACATTGTTAGCCTAATGCAAGCATGCAAAGGACCCCCTGCATACTTTTCATATTAGCACTCCCACAGTGTATACCATCAGATGGTTAAAGGGAGGATGGTGAGGCAATGAGAGGATAAAAATAAAGCTTTTTTTTTTTTGCCTTTTCAGACTGGGTAGAAAGAACATTTTCTGCAAGGTCACCAGACTGTAATTACCATACCACAGTATTAAGAATGATGTAAACAGGCGAATTCTTCTAAGTTACTCAATGATAACAACTCTGGAACCACTATCTAAAGGAAAAAATAAATTAAAAAAAAAATCCAAATCAGTAAAGCAGAACAAATTTTTCTAAGTATATATGTATATGGTAATTTTAAACCATTTATAACATTTCTGAGAAGACAAAACAAAAAATGAGCATGTTACTTGTAGTCTTACAAGAAATGGCTGAAGAAAAAAACCTGTCCTCTTGCATATGAGGTTTGTAATTGTCCTATCATTTTGTGGTTAAAAATGCAATGATATCTTGCTAGCATTTTCTGCAAAGCCCTTTTAATTGTAATTAGTACTAACATTAATGAACTGAGGTTTTTTCTGACAAATATGGTAATCTTTCTTAGAGGTTTTCTTGGTATTAAGTGAATTCTTTAGTTCCAGCAGCTTTTCCTAGTATCTGTTCCAAATAGAGTAAAAATTTTGTTATTTTTCCAATTCATTTTACAGTCTGAGAGTGTAGTGATGTGATTAGAAATGGGTTGAATGCTGCAACAAAATATTTGTGAATATTTGTTTGAATAGAATCATAAATTTGTCTTGGAGCAGGCTAGTCTTTAGGTACTCCAAATCATTTTTTCCCCCCTAAGCAGCTGTTGAAATGAACATTTTCATGCTGAAAGATTTTTGTGTGATATCTATCAGCTTGGCTAGGAAACCAAAAGTGACTTCTAGTCCCTAGTGTGCTAATCTGCACTGAACTTCAAGTTCTGTATCTTAGTACTGTAATAAAATAATGTGTTTTTTGAATTATCTATAGAGGAAAACATCAAAGGCTTAAAAACCCCTGTGCTTTATTCCTTATTTTAGAAGAAAAGAAACTGGTCTCAAGCCTGTGAGCTTATAATGCTTTCAATACGGCTATCTTTGCTGGTATACCAGTAACATTTATGTACATGAATGGACATAGGCAGGCAATGATAGAGTGAACATGTTTATACTGTGTGATATTTAACAAAAACAAAAATAAGTCATATAGCTAAGTGAGTTTACACTTGGTTTGTACTATCCGTGTCACCTCTAAGTAAATTTTATTTCCCACTTTCTCACATTTGTTTTTTGCTGTAACTTCTACAGTTTACTGCAGGAAGTTACACATATCACTACCTTGATGTGCATCAGTGTGCAAATTAAATCTGTGCATGTGCTAAAATTACCACCACTCTGCTTATGGTCTACAGCAGTTACCCCTGTGGAATGGTCACAGGGCATTTCTCATGGTGGATGACGATTCCACATTGGGGTAAATATCTAACAATTGTGAAGACCTGTATATTTAAAAATGAAAGTCTGTATGTATAAAGTTGTGCAGAGGAAAAGCAAGACAAACCCTAAACATCTTTTGTGAATAGGGAAGGGGAACTTGTAGTTTGCTTTATATTCAAGGTATGGGACCAAACCATAGATCACACATTCATCCAGTAAAGTGATATAAAAATGTGACAGCTGCTGGAGTGTTTTATGCCATTAGAAATGGTGATTAGTAATTCAGTCTTTGTTTATTCTTTGTAACAACATCTGGCTAAACATCCATTGTATTACATAATGTAAATTGTTTAAAAACATACAGCACCTGTAATGCTTACATAGTGAAAGTGATTCTCTGAAGACTTCTTGACATTCTGACTTCTGACTTCAAACATGATGTTATGAAACCTTTTGGAGAGGCTTGTAATTTAGTTCTTTTGACCTGATGTACTGGGTTGGAAACTGAGATGATCTCACTATAAATGTGTATAGAAGCTCCTTTTTTCAAGATACCGGGACAAACTAAATCCAAGGTGTTTACTGTGTGAATTGCTCATATGTGTGCACGAAGTTATGCTTCTTAAAGATTAATATTTATAGAATATATATGTAGAAATTTCTCTCTATGGGTATATATTCTACATACATATACATGCGTTCTACATATATAGATGTATATGGATATATTTCTGGACTATACGTAGAATGTACTTTCTGATTTTTGGTTTCAGTGGATATGATGCCAATATTAAATCCAACTGTTAAGTTTTAAAATAATGCACCATAGTATTTATTTTAATTGTTCTAACACGTACAAGAGAAAAACCTGTTTGGTGTGATTAATTATTGTCAACATTTTTGCAGAAGACATGAGCTCATGGTATTATTCTACTAAAGTTCATCCAGAAGCAATTATTTTGTTACTGTTTTTGTTAGGTGAATACTTTCCTTAAGAACAAAAGTAGAAGGAGATAATTTGGTGAAGTGCAAAGGCACAAAGAAAAACATAAACAGTCCAAACCAGACATTTTTTGTATGTCTTTGTAGATGCCATAAGTAATATTCCGATTCTGAATTTTAACTTGCAAGCTAGCAACAACTGGAGTCCAAATTTGCATCAGAAAATTGCATCCAAATCTTGTGCTCAGAACTGCTTTCTCTGATTTATGTCAAGCAGAGGTGCAGTGTATCAGTATTACATTTTTTGCTTTACAGTTATCTGAAAGAATGAGAAAGATCCGTTGAAGGAGAGATGAAGGTGTAGTCTTATGTGTGAGCAGTGCTGTTTCCTCACTTGACAACAATTCTTCTTTTGGTTTTGACAGCTTCATACTATTACCTTGGATATTATTCATAAAGTTATGATCAAATAATTGAGCTATCATGAATTTTGTCAAACAAGTCTCAGAGATCCTAGTAGTAGCATTGGATTTACTATATTAAAAGATTTCCCCTTAGTTTTCTTTAACTAAGTGATGCATATAGAAATAAGACTCCTTTGAGAAGTTTTCTTGGCAGACAATAGAATCAGGTGAGTATGTATGCTTATGTCACATTACTCTGAAGCTTTGTGAAAATAAATGGGGAAACAAAAAAAAAAGGACACTCAGAAAACTATTCATATAATGTTTTATCTTGTCTGTTTTACTTTCTTTTATAGTTTCTAAAAGTTGGAGTTAGATGACATTTTTAGAGAAAAGAGTTTCTATAGCCACTTAACATTAAAGAATAGCTTGCTTGTGCAAGAATTAATCTAAAATGGAAAAGCTCAGGCATATCCTTTTCTCCAGTCAGAGGACATTCTGAAATGAACCAGAATTCCTCTGGTCCATTATTATTATTATTATTATTATAAATCCTCTTGCTTTCAGCAACAATTTTTGTTTTATGAACATTTGTCACACAAGCATAGTTATCATGTTCAAATGTGCAGGGATGTTGTATTCAGAAAAGAGAACCTCTTTCCAATTAGCATTTTTCAGTTAAATTAATTCCATTTTGCTTCCCAGCAAGGGAGACTGAAACTATTGACCTTTGATGCAAAAGAGATGTAAAACTCTCAGTGTTAGTGCATTACAGAAAGCAGAGCCAAAAGCACTAGTGTACTCATTAGTGGACTGCTACATAGATTAAAAGGAGCAGGACTGAGCACTTTACCAAAAGTAAGGCAAACAGAGGGAAACTGTTGAGCATCATGTTGTTTAAGACTTGTCACATTATATGGGTGAAATTAGTATACTATGGCTTGATCTCTTTGGCAGATGCATGAGAAAAAATCTTCAATTTACAAATTATATGAATGAACCGTTTTTGAATCCGTACTTGGTGAAGGTAAATTTATGAAAGGATAAAAATTTATATTCTGCCCTTCTGTTGGGAGTCTGCATCCATTTGGCAAAATGTGTTGCTTGCTACTGATGACATGAATTGAAATTTCCATCAAACAGAAGTTTTCTAACTGGTGTCATTGAATAGCTCTTGGTAGCTGAAACAGATGTGTAGAGACATCTCTGAAACTGGGGACATCTATGTTACTTCAGAAATAGTGTGTGACTCTTCAGAAATAGTACATTCTTAGACTTCCTAGAGTTTTTTTGAAACTGAAGTGCTCCTGCTTGAGAAACGAAATTTCTGAAATTATTCTGTTTGAGGGGCAAGCGGTCTTGTGAAAAGAGACAGGAGTATCTTAAGTTCAATAAATTTGAAATCCATCAAGAATAAAGGTTATTTCTATGTAGGACTCCTCTTAATTTTACCTAATGAAAATTGAAAAACATTAGAGAATCTACTTTTTTTTTTTTTTTCATGGATTTTTTCAGTTTTCTTCCAGAAATGCCTTGTAAACTAGAAATTAACTCCCCCACTTTGTGGAAATTTGCATGCAAAAATCTGGAAACCTAATCTCACAAATTAAGATGGAAATCTAAATCTTCAAACAAGCACATTCTTCTTTCTGGTTATCAAAGGACAGTTATTTGCCCAAACTGAGTAATAAAAAGTACATCACTATCTACTTTTTTTCCTTAATCACTGAATGTACCACTTTTCTTAAATTAAAATGTCACTTCTTAGATTTCCTTTCCATTTAACTGCAATGGACTTTGATAGCAGGCCAATCTTGCCCTACTAATTCCTATGCTATTGAAATCTTTGTGACATTTCTGTGCATAGAGAATTTGGCCCTATTTAAGTACTAGATTATACCTTTTGAAGTAAACAGAGTTGTGAAGAACACACACAGTGTATTCATTCAACATATAGTATTACATCCTTAAAATGCTCATTATGTGACTAGATTTGTAGCTTCACTCAAACATTATTTAGTTTACAGCTCCATGTGTTTATCTTCCATTCTTAGCTACTGGAAACCTTACATTTGATCCCTGTTTCAAAACATGTGTACATTTACCCATTCACTTGCATAGAGTATACCTGAAAACATAACCCAATTGAGGTCCTCCCTGGAAGTGAGTAAGAAGGATTGCAACAGCAAATAAGTGAAGTCTATTGGCTTAATATCTTTCAGAATGCAGGTCTGCCTTTTTACCTTTAGTCCCACTGAAGTCAAAGAAGTTCTGTGTATTAAAATTATCGACAGTGGTTACTTTAAAAATTCATCAACTTACATTTTTAGAAAGTAGCAAATTCCAAACATAAAGTGAGAGAGCTTCTTTGGAAATTAAGTGACCTTTTTAATGATTTCCAATGTTCTGTGACTGTTCCTCTAAGATCAGCTAGCATAACTTATTTAGATGGCCTTTCATTTTGCAACTATTTAAAAAAAAAAAAAAAAAAAAAAAAAAGATCAGTAGCAGAAGAAGTCTGTAATTTTGGGTTCATGTAAGCTTTTACTAGCAATTATATGGTAGTACTAATTGTAGACTAGTATCTATAAACATCAAGTGTTATCACTTCTAGAAGCAGGCACTGTCTGCAAAAATATGCCATTAACTTCAGAGAGTGCAGTCACTTGTAAAAGACAGCTGAAAAGTAAAATCACTGAACGGAATTAGTTCTGTTCTAGCTCAAAACAGGACACATGCTAAAAATGTCTACTAACGTAATAAAGCCTAAGGACAGGAGCTGATACCAATGCCCTAAAGACAGAGGCCACAGACCTGTTTCTTAGAGCTTGTCCTTGTTATCTAGTGAATGGATTAAGCAGATTGCAGGGCACTGCAGTCTTATCTTTTCCTCATCTCACCACAGACCTCAGTCCTGATAGATAATGGCTGCATTTCTCAGTCTCAGGCAAACAACAGGGAAAATGCTTCTCTTTCTCCTGGATGTTATCTTTGTTGTAAAACTAATTCTGGCTGTAGATATATTGTAATACTGTTCTGGTTACTTCTCTGCAGAAAGGTGTAGGTGGACTAGACTACTCCACCTTTCCCGGTCAGTAACTTCTCCAAAATGGGCAGTTTTTTTCTTTCTTTCTCTCTTCTTATGTTTCAGTATTGCTCAGACCCTCCATCAACAAGTAATGGCAAAATGTTAATGACCAATGTTTAGGTATTTAGGTGTTTGGGGTTTTTTTAGGTGTTTTTTTATTATGGGTATGGTTGGACTTGGTGATCTAGGACGTCCTTTCCAACCATGAATATTCTGTGATTCTGTTAAAAAAATACAAATGGTTCTGGATTTTCTCTAGACAAAAAGTTTTTTCCTACTACAGTTTGAACTACCACACTTATTAACAGCATCAAGCAGGCCAGACTACTCCAGATTGCACTGTGCCTGGTGAGTCATGCAACCTAATGTTTAGAAACCCACATCTTTGTTTTGTTCTTTTATAAAATATAGAATTATACAAACATGTTGGCACAAGGAACTGAAAGCCTCAGCCTACATTTCCAGCATACTATATAATTAAAATAACTAGTATAAAAATATGTAACTCCAGAACAATACTTGCCTAGTTGAAGCAGTTAATATGAAAAGGACCCATACTGATGAAAATAATATTAAAGTATTTAATACTCTGGGTTTTATGAAGCCAACTCTTCCCTCAATTCTCTCAATGTGCCAAATCCTTTCTTGCTTTGTAAAAGAGCTTTTACTGTATGTAATAACAATATTTTTTCAGACAGTGCCATCCTCAGGGACAGGGCTGTTTCTTCTCTTTTCAGAGGGTGCCACACTGCATTCTATTACTATAGTAATAGTAACATTTCATAAGTAGTTTCCAGTGTTAGTAGAAAAAAGTGCACATGCATCTTTAGAGACTTGCAGTTTACCTTATCTTGCCTTACAGTATGGAAAATATTAAAAATATTTGGAGATTAAAACATTAGAAACATTTTTTCTTCAGTTTTGTCATGCCATTATTGTTTATCATTACCTTTGGGACAGTGGAAATAGTACAATGTTAATTCATTTTAAAACTAAAATATGGATCTTTCTTCTTTTTCTAGGATGTGAACTTTTTGTTCACTGAGGATAGGATAAAGGGTAGGGAAGAATACTAAGGGGTGTTCTGTATCTCTCACCCTTTATCCCTCTGGATATTCTCTGTTGGTTACAGGTAAAAGAGAGGTCCAAGATCATATTGTTGTTGCTATCTAGAAAAGTACCTTGATATGACCGAGAGTATGATGAGATGCAAGATTTGTTCTGTTCCTCTGATTAAAAGATGTTGACCAAAAGGAATGGTCAGGTTTATTACCTTTGTGCAAAGCTTAACAACTGAGTATTCCTAGTCGCGTGGCAAAAGGACATAAGAAGTCATCCATTTCATTTCACTATGGGCAGAATGAAACCCTCACTACAACTTGTCATCTCCCTCCGGCTGGCTTGCCACAGATAAGCTAGTGGCTGACATACCCTATTTATACTTGACTGACCTGAAGCTGTTCTTACCTGTGTAAAACACAGATTACGCCACAGAAATTAAGATAGTTTAAAGCAGCAGAAGGAGAGGCAGCTGTGAGGTCTCTGAAGCTGAGAAAGAAGAATTTGAAGAGTAGAAGTTATAGTCTCTCTGTGTCCCACTTTGCCCACTCTTCACTGTCTTGGTTTGAGTGAAAACAGAACTAATTTTGTTCAGTGATTTTATTTTTCAGTTCAGTACTTCTAACTAA
>JANHGN010023265.1:6465-16479 GCA_024605025.1 Megaceryle maxima | reverse complement strand
CTTCCCCTTTGGGGAGGGAGGGGGGTTAATAGAGAGCATCTGTTAGGTCTAAGGGGCTGCCCTGACCCTAAACCGTGGCATTCACCTAGGTGTTAAGTTTTACATCAGCTTTATTTATGACTTTTATTTTTAATTCACAAGAGATCTGACTTCCCCTGGCCAAAACAAAAAAAACCCCAACAACAACAACAAGGTGATGTAAATGTCATAGAACTTTACGTTTCACTTTCAGACATTGCTGGAAAAGAAAGGCAGCACTGCCTATATAAAAATTCTTTCTGCCAATATAAGTGTATATACTCACATTGAGGTGAAGACTCACATTCAGTCTTTACTGAAGCATGCATGTCTCTGCTCACAGCAGAAAGGGAAATTAATGTGTTTTGCTTCCTTTTCCTCAGCATAAAATGTCTGCAATACAGTATGTAATAGGCTTGTCTTAATCAGTTACCCTGCCAGTTAGCACTGTGACCTTTACAATATTCCCTTGGCTTTTTTGTGAAAGGCAGACATCACTATCATGGGTAACTATAGTATATGATTTTTCCTTGGAAGATAGACAAACTCTGTAAACTTCTCTTCAGAGAGAATATATCTGTTACTTAAGATCTCATCATTTTGCTTGTCAAAGCCCACAGCATATGTCAATAACAGTTAGGTTACCTTAGATTCTGAGACCATTTTGATTTAGGATTTATTAGATGGCAAAAAATAAAATCTACCTCTAAGCTGTGCAATTTTGAAAAAGCAAAGAATTACTTTGAACATATATATATATAAAAAGTATTACAACACTCATAAACATTCTCATTTCTAATAAACCATTACTATCCTCTTTCTACAAAGCATTTAATTTTGCAAAGCGTACTTAATTGTAAGTGCTGGGTACCATGAATCATATGCCTAAACAAAATTATTTGAACTATAATTAAGGAATGATAATTATAGAAACAAAAAAAAAGTCACATTTTTATTATTGTTTTCCTACATGACTATAATATAAATTTTAACATCTTTGGTAACATAAACTGAATTATTGGTGACTATATTACATTGGGAGTACAATTTTCCACCATCTGAGTGTGGTATGACAGAAAGTTACTGCAAGAGTTATTTCACTGATACATGAAAGGTGTGGAATTACCAGTTATAATACAGAGAGGTCTGATTCCCTGAGTTTTCAGGAACCACATCTTTTTCTTCAGGAGAAAACCAGTAGCTTTTAATTAAAACAGTTAAAACCAACAAATTTTAATGACTAGTTAATAAAGTGTGTAATAAAGTTATTTCTTAGTTGTGTCTAAATTAGAAATCCTACATGTGGAACCACACTCTTCCTGGTGAAGTTTAAACCCCAGAGCTTTATGGAGCTTTTAAAAATAAAATTCAACACTAAGCATCTTAAAGAATTTAGAGATCACACAGCTATAGAGGGTGGCAGGGAGAATGATTTTCTGCAAGTGGGGTGATGTAATTTTTGCTGCAGGGCTTTTAAGGCCTGTGGGAAGTCAGTCTCTTTTGCACCTCTATGCAAAATCTCTTTAACAGGTGCTCTCGGATTCCCCCAATATCAGATCTTCACATGTGTGTATGCCCATCCACTGGCACAGTCCACAGGCACAGTCTGGGGTTTTGAGTAACCAAATGACCTGCCAGCAATCAGTACCCACACTCCAAGCAAATAGCTGTTATCATAATGCAGGCAATAAATTTTTAATTTTTCCAACATAGAGTTAATGAGTCACAGATGCAGCAATTCTAAACCAGTATCTCCAGTATCTCACTGCACACCTCTTAAGTCTGAGGGTCGAATCTCCAGTTTGCACCCAAGTACTTAATCTCTCTGGTGGCTACGTGGTCATTTCATTCTGTGTGTGCAAGCTGGGGAGCCTGGCCACGACTTTACCAACACAGGAAAAGTGTTTTTCTAAGGGGATCACAGTGTACAATGTCTAGGAATTTTGATGGAGTTAGCAGTAGTGTGCAGTGTACAGGCTACTCTAACTATTTTAATGACCTCAATGATTAGCTTTTTCTTGACACATTTTTCACATCTGCTCTCCTTAAAAGAAGCTACTAAAGGCCCCTGGTCAGCTGATAGAAATCATGTTTTAAAGTATATTATATTTGTGAGGCGTTAAATGTGGACCAAAAAGAGATCAGACTAGTTCAGTGTGCCTCTTCTAATACTTAGAATATTTCTGACAAAAAAATAATGTCAGTTATTAGTGTCATGTCTCAGTCTGGTGCATCTCTGTATCCTTTTCACAGCCAATGAGCCATGGAGAGTTCAGTGCGGAAACTGACTGCTTGGAAATGTCCCTAAATGGGGACAAGCCCCAAAATTTATTTCTAAACAAATCAAACCATGACTATACTACAAATGTTGCATTGTGGATGTAGTACTTAAGAACTTGTATATGATATTTTTCAAAGATAAAACACTAAATAAAAGTTGTAATTTTTTCACTGTATTCTCTTTTGTATAGATTTCTGTATAGATTTCTGAAACATAATTTTGTTTGAGGTGATGATTAGTGTTCTTCAGTATTGCTGATTAAATACAGTAAACTCACTGTTTTAGACAAGAAGATCAGTGTATTATTTGTAGATAGCAAAGGTGATCCATCACCGTTATGATTCAATAGCCTTCAGTGTTCTCAATTCAACTACTTTAACCTTTGTGAATAGCTGTTTTGCATAATATTCTTTCACTTTCTTTTAACCATTCTAAGTGACCATTTGTCTTCCGTTCTGTCACGTACATGGAAGATATTTTTTTGTATGCAGTGTTACAGAAAAATTATTATGTAAAGATATAAATGGAACTTCAGGTAAATAATTTTAATGCTGTGATACAAAGTGACACAAGATGTAAAAGTTAAAGCTTGGAGCCAAACATGGAGTCATACCAACATAAAGAAAAAAAAAAAATGCAGTAACTGAAGGAATCTGTGCTGACCTAAAGACTGGCTACCTGTTTTTTCATAGCTGGGTAATGATTCAAACAATATTTTAAGCTTAGATGTTTTAGTTTGTTTGTTTGTTTCTGGAGAAATTTTATTTTTTTACATTAAAGGCAGAGAGAGAAATAAAAAAATCTTTCAGTCATGTTAATAAAAATTGATCACTGAAAAGCTTGATGTGAACCTTTTAATTGACTCAGCTGCATGCAGTTGGATGCAATTCTGTTTTAGGAAAAGAGTCTCAGTGTTCTCTAGAAGCTATTCAGGATTCTTGGTAATGAATCCTAATAAGCTCTAACTCACCATTTTTTTATGCTGAAATATCTTGGAGACAGTAATTGGAACAAAAAAAATTCTGCAAGGAGATCTCTACAATTAACATGAAATGGATATGTTTATTTTCATGTTTTTCATTATACTTCTGGTAAGTTTCCAGCACATTTCAGGGAGCTACATATCCAGCAAAATGAATTACAAATACAGTCTTAGAGGAAAGAGAGCAAGATTGTTTCTGAACAGAATCAGTACTCTTTAGTGGCTTTGGATCCCTGGCAGTCAGGTCATATTTTTATGAGAGACTCATAATGGTTTTGACTGTCTTGGGAACCTGATACAAATTCCTGTTGTTGATGTACCTCCACACAGAGGTACCCCATTAGGAGTCAATATGGGAACTGGCAAGGGATAATGCTTGCAGTAAAGTATTCTACTTTCACATGTAGTTCATGGACAAATGATCTTTTCTCTTGCAGTTGAGCAGAATCATGCTGTTCAGAAATTGCAGAGATCTACTTCATTCATTGCTTCAGTTGTACCTGATTATATCTCATAGTATGAACCTCAGCAAGAAGAAGTACTTTCAGCAGTACTTTCAAAGACACAATTTTCCACAAAAATAAGACAAATAAAAATCCAAATAACATTTTATTTTATAAAATATTTCACATTGAAACACATGCACATATACTTTTAGTAGTATTTCAATGGACAGTAATTCTAACTGTACAGGACAAGGTGAAAAAACCTTACACCTGTAGATGAATCATGAAATAGTTGAAGGAAAATATAATTCAGACAATTTGTCAAATGTCATTCAACCATTTACTGATATTTGGTTTCCAGATAAGGGAGATAGGGAGTGGGATTATAATTAAGAAAAATGTCAAAATTAGCCAAATAATTATTTTAATGAATAATTCAGACAGTTCTGCTGTCAGCACATGGTAGATCATTTAAAAAAGGTATGTCTATTCATGTGCATGTGTTTATTAATTTATATTTGTGTCTGCTTGCATTTATGCTTTTCAGAACGTTGTGTAATGACTCATGGAACACTGAACAGAATGAAATAATGAAGTATCTTGTCATCTCTTTATCAGTTTCTCAATGTTGTAAATACAGTTAGAAGATCAAATATTACATTATTTTTGCCTGTAAATGTCTCCAGGTGGTAAAAAGTAGGAAAAAAAAAATAAATGGAAAGACAAGTACTGAAATATTCAGTCCTGAAATGCACAGTTCTGAGCAATGGGTAATCTGGAGATGTGGGTTTTATAGTCAAAGTTGTGGTAAATCTTCACAATGCAATATCTGTCCATTACCGTAGGTGAACTTAACTCTTTTAATATACTTGCATTTCAGCTATACCAGTAATACTAAATCAAGATTGTTGCTACAAAAAATAATTTCAACATTAGAGTCAAAAGTATAGAAAAAAACCCATTTTCTTTCCCTGCAAAACTCTTTAGCTATGGTGAACAATGCTGATTTTTATATATACATGATAGCTTTTTACTTTTTCCATTGCCTTCAGTATTCAGTAGGCACTGAGTCTGGCCTATCATAACCTAAGTGCAAATTACGCATGTACACTTGAGAACACTTCACATCCAAACTTGCAGCTGAGGCTGATTTTTTTTGTTGCTTAGTAGTAAATCTTTGGAAAATAAGGTTTATAATTGAAGTGCTGACACAGCTATAACTGTAGAGGCATAAACAGTGCAGCTATAAATAGTGCAGTAACTACAGTGGCAAACTTTGTCAAATGGTTTGTATAGGACAGCTAGACTGTGACAGCTGATGTAATAAAAGAAATCATGTTGAGGTCTGCTGATCAATTCCTTTTTTATGTTATTGTTAAATCTTTTTCTTCTTCAGCATGAGCCGACATTAGCTTTGTGTCTTATCATGAGGGCAATGCTTGAAATGGACAATCTCAATGTAACTAAACCACAGATCTAAATTTCAGTAAAAGAACAAATTACACCTGATAGACCTTGGCCTTGACATTTAAAATTACACCATAGCTGATTATACTCAATGGTATTTAGAGACATAAAGGACTTAGAAAGGAGAATGAGTTCACTAGAGTATTCACAAAACTCAACATAAGTGGTAAGAAATAATGGAGACATTAGCCAGAGTTAATGTTCCTCGAGGTTAATTTGGGACAAGTAGTGTACTAGGTAAGCTTTAAGTATTTAAAGTTCTCATGAAGAAACAAAAAAATATATGTTAATAAATTAATACAAGCAGTTAGCACATGCTCTAATGTCAAGCTATGCTGTTTGACATCAGCTAATATGTTATACAAGAAGACATATCAGTATTACTTCTTCTACCTCCTTTTTCTCCCTTAGTTGTCAAATCACTCCTGTGACCCTCTACTATAGAACATTTTATGAGAGAAATCCAATCACTTTCCCTGTTTCCAGCTAAAATTTATTAAGAGTCCAGTGATGAAATGTTGGTCTATGATAATGTATTTCCTCTTACTTAGACATGCAGCACTAAATGCTCTTTAGGACCAAATTTACCCTGCTTTTCTGTCTGTCTTTCATCCTACCTACCATCTTTCTTTGCCTTACAGAGGACAGTAGGTGGGTCTCGTTTGTCTGTGTCTTCACTAGCAAATTAGGCAAGGTCAATATGGAGACTTGAGCACCAGTCTGCACTGGTTTATCTGTACATCAGTTTTATCTGTTATCAGTTTCATCTGTACTGTTTAACTGTTAAACATAACTTGGCTTCGTGGCCAGCTGTCAGTGCCTCAGTATAGTTTGAAAAATAGTGCAGACAAGAGGCTGATCCCCAAAGACAAGATGTAAAAAGTCATCCTGTCTCACGAGTAAGGGAATTAAGCCATGCAGCTCTGCCATGTCACAAGGCCTTAAGCTGCAGGAGCAGACCCTACTTTACCTAAAAGAAAGACAGTTGCCTCTAGGGGAAAAAACAGCAGGATTCAAACATAAGAGCAGAAGTCAGTTAAACATCTGTTTCTAGGGCAGTTCATTACACTAATTTAATCATTTCATTGTTTCACATATATGGATGATCCCATATACATAGGAAGATGCAAGGAACTTAAGATTTAGTTCTACATGCTCCTAAAAAAGATTCAGGCAATTTCCCTTACAAACAACAGTATAAGTAACTTGATACCTGGGTTCCTTGATGGAATACAATCTGCTGCATTGGACCAAAGTGAATTCAGTTCTGTTGATTTCTGTATTGGCCTAAGATACATTTGCACTGAAGATACAATTCTAGCCACTGATTGCATGTACATGACATGAATTACCTCAGAGCAGTGATTAATCTCTTACTAGATACAGAGATTGATATTTTAGTGCCAAGCACCCACATAATGATGTTTTTATAAAAGAAAGACACTGAAGGAAATAACAGGATTTTCAAGGCAGTGAACCTGATTGTTGGTTAAAAAAAAAAAAAAAAAAAAAAAAAAAAAAGTCAGATCAATTATAACACTCGGACTTTAACCCAAAAGAATTTTAAATGCAGCATGGACTGTTCTTGCAGTTTCAAGTAATGGTTGCTATGGGTGACCCAGAAATGAAACCAATCATGGCATTGTAATTTCAAACTAAAACAGCTGGCAAAATATTTCCTTTCAAGCCTGTTGTCTCAGAAGTAAATGAAAAGGTTGGGAGACTTTCTATTTACTTCTGAGACAACATGGACTGCTTGAACTAGGGAACATATTTATGTTTTCACCACAGCTTTCTATTACATGTCAGGAACTCCATTCCAGGATATCACACTGGAGGTGATGAAAAAAGACAGATGATAGAATAAAATGGTTGAACCTAACACAAAATAATCAACCATCTTTATATTTCCACTTTACATTATATCAGGAGTCCTGATTGCATTCTATAGGTGGTGGTATTTCACCTAAAAATAACAGCTGCTGCAAAGTACATGGCTGTCCACACAGTTACAGTTCAAAATGCTAAGGAATTATGTATTATAGTATATGCCAGTCATAGTAAAGTGCCATTTTTTCTATTGAAATGAACAATGGTAACCTTGGCTAGACACATACAATTTGTGAATAAGATTTACTAACAGCTACAGTTTTTAGAGAGTGGAGGAATGTGAGTGAGGTTTAAAAATGTTTCTTGTTTTAGCAAGAATTCCTCTGAGAAACAATATGCTCACAGCAGTAGTGTCCTGAATAAGGAAATGTTCAACAAACAATGGTGTCCTGTGTGGTCATCCTGACACACACCACAGTTTTGGAGGAACCAAGAGGGTGAATTTTATTTGCATCACATGCCTTAATTAAACACACATGAATCTTAATGCTGAATCTGTGCATTATTACAAACATCCTTTGTAGACTTTGCTTAATGATTCATATTGTATCTTATTCATTTTGGTAAGCCTGTTGCACTTTTCCTGGCAGTTAACCTGAAACAACAGTAGTAAGCGTCAAAGAAAAGCAACTTGAAAAGCACAATTTTAAGATCAAAACTTTCAGTACAATAAGATGGAAAAAAAAGCAAAACTCAAAGTTCAATGGAAAATACTTTCAGAAACAAATCAGTGGATACCTGTTTTTCTAAAGGAGGATTTTGGCCACCCTTGATGAATTAGTGTTGCTCCCAGACTGCTCTCAGTAACAAGGATGATTGTGGTAAACCAACACAATTCATAAAGACCACAGCCAGCACATTTCTACTTTATTTTCAGTTGAAACTAGACAAACACACTTTTTATTTTTTATTAAAATAAATAAAAATATCACTGGAATTCACAGGCTCCTTCACATTGTGTCTTCATTAAGACTTTGATTTTGTCAAGTCCTTCACAAAGGGAGCTTGAGGTGTTAAGGGATTTTGAAAACATGCGAAGAGACACATAAAATAGCCTGAAATAAGCCAACCAAAGTTTTAAATAGGGAAGAACCTGAAATCATTGGAACTGTGGAACTTGGAAATCAAACAGCAGGGAGACCTTTTACCAGTAATTATTTTAACATTAGCCACAATCAGTGAGAAAATAGTAGAAAGTGCTTTTCTTCACAGCTATGACTTCCAAGATGCACTGCTGTGTGCTCTTTCTTACAAGCTTTAATAAGAAATGTAATGATAAATGTCATTCTTTGCTGATGTTTTTAAGACAGTCAAGATTAGAAGATAGTGTTTCTTGTTAATAATTTTGTAGCATGCTATATTATCTGTGAGAAATCTGCAGAATGAAAAAAAAAAAAAAAGATGTTTTCTAAGCCACAAATACCAATTTTTCTTCCCCTTGATTCTTTATAGTCCCACAGCTATAAAACAGGTGCCAAAGCTAATTCTCTGTCCCTGCTATTTCCTCTTTTCTTAAACAAACTGCTATGCATTTGTTGATTTTAGATGCCCAGTGTGGTAAACAAGGGATTTAGTGCCTCCTCCTCATTCTCTTACAATTATTACATGTATTAACTGTATTCTCAATTTAAAATTTGTGAAAATAGCAAAATATGAAAACAACATATTTAAATTGCACTGATCTGTAGACGGCAACACAATGCATTTAACTGATTTCATAATGGATTACTTTAGCCATAGGCAATTATTTTCAACAACAGTGGGATCTCTTGGGAAGCTGTGCCTGATCTTCCAGGTATGACAAGGTTTAACTTAGCACAGTACAAGTTCAGATGATGTCTTTCTTTAATAGTTTTCTACTTTGAACAGTTGCTGTGGAGGAAACTTAAGGAGTAAAATGAAAAAAGCAACTAAAAAAACTACATGCCTACATTGTAAAAAGCTCACATAACCTCTGTTCTATTTTACATGGAATTCAATGTATTTCCACAGTTAAGTCTTGATTTCTTAAGAGCTTATTTGGTCGTGTTGTTTAATTTCTGTGTGATGTTATAGTTTTCTGTTTAAGGCTGCATAAAATTTTCACAAGACAGAAATAAGTTTCCAAGCCATATACGCACTGGAAGATAGGCAATGACATTTTGTTTCTATAGAATTGCTAAAAGCAATGATAGACAACAAAATGAAAACCAGCGAGCACAAAATGCAGATTAAGGATCATTCTTCATTATTTTAGGAGTTGTCAATGAGTACTTAAGTGAAAACCAAATCATATATTAGCAATGCTGAATGATGATAGTGTGAACATTTTGTGGCACAGGTAAGAGCTCCACTGTGCTGCCTTGGGCTTTTTTTTCTCATGAAGAGTTGTAATTACACCATGAAAATATTTTCTGAGCAGAAGGTGCCATTTTAATATTGTTATGAACCTACTGCAAAGGAGCTGACATTTCACTAATAGAGATTTTTTTCAAAAAGCTTATTGTGGCCTTTCAGTACTTAAAGGGGTCTTATAAAAAAGATGGTAAAGATCTTTTCAGCAGGGCCTTTTTAGCAGAGCCTTTTTAGCAGAGACAAGGGGTAATGGTTTTAAAATATAAGAGGGTAGATTTAGACTAAATGTAAGACATAAATTTTTTATAATGAAGGCAGTGAAACACTGGAAGAGGTTGCCCAGAGAAGTGGTATCTTACTGCTCCCCCATACACCAGTGCAGCTGGATTGAATGAGCCTGGCTAACTCACTCGGCCATGAGCATGAGACTATCTGAGGGTGATGTGCTCGTGCTCAGCACTGGGTGCCAATAAATCTGTCATGGTTTAGGGTCAGGGCAGCCTGCTAGACCTATAACAGATGTTCTCTGTTAACTCCCCTCCCTCCCCAAAAGGGAAGAGAAAGGGAATAAGGGAGAGAGACTAAATGATTAGAAA
>JANHGN010023264.1:0-33612 GCA_024605025.1 Megaceryle maxima | reverse complement strand
TTTTGTATTTCATTACATATTACATAATATTGGTTAAGGATTTAAATGTGAGACATTTGCAGAGCAGCTTGATGCTGGCTGGTGACATCATAAAAACTGCACCTAGAGGATATAGCATTGTCAAACTCTATTTCAGTATCTTTTCTTCTTTTTAAAATGTCAAATTTTAGAGATATGATGTCTTCAGAGGAATCAGAACATTTTATGTTGGCATGGGATGAATTTGCACCAGTTCTTATTAAGATGAAAAAATTATTCCATATGCTTTTGAATAAAATTCAAAAATTATAATGGTATTTATATAAAAAATAGTAAATCCCCTATCTGCTATATTAAATAAATTACTGGTATGATGACATCATAATTCAGAGACTACATTAAATTATAACATAATTTGATACTTTATATAGAACAATAAATCAGTGCATCCTACACCTTCTGTGACCTTCTATTTTAAACTGCAAATGAAAACAGTTAATTTGCCGCTCCGCTGTTGCAAAACTGCCATTCTCACAGACAAAAATGCACCCAAATTATAATGCATCTTCTCAGAATTACTTTTTTCTGCCCCCAAATTTAAGGACCTACATTTCTGTCTTGGGAACAGCAGAGGCAATCACAGCTCTGGACCTCCCCGTGACTTAATGTGTATCAAGGCAAGATATTTTTTGCCCATTTGGGTTAATTTGTTTTACCTATTTATTTCTCACTTGAAGTCTTAATTCTCTCTGTAGGGCAGATCCTGCCGACCCTCTTCCATGGGCACATATGATCCAAGAGGCTTTTACACAGGTTTGCATAGCAGAAGCAGAGTGCAATAGTTTCCATATTTCTGCTACACACGAATCTCATGGACATAAGGAAGCTGTTCCCCAGACATTTCTGTGAGCAGCTCTTGAAGTGGGTAGAAGCAGACAGAGCAAACCAGTAGTAGCTGACTGGAAATACAAAGATTCACTGGTTTATTTGCTGTGCCCAGCATCTCTGCTGTAGCAGAAGGGAGATTTTCCTCGCATAGAACATGTCATGATCCCCTGAAATGATCCATGTGATTTGTGACAAACTAAATATCAAGCACTTTATGATGTCCTAAATAGATGTTTTATTATACTGAACATGGTGAAAAATAAGAAGCATAAGAAGTACATGAACAAACAACTGTGACTGCTGCAGATGACAGGCCTCAGAAGAAAACATAGGGAAGGAACAACTGCCTTGTGCAGTTTGATGCAGGACCCCAGTTTAATGTTAGACCCTTCACATGCAGCTTGCAAATGCTTTCCAGCAACATACTCCCTAATATGATTAGCACCTGCTTACATAATTAATTTTTGATATTTTCTTGATAGTATTTCTGCAATTATATAGTTTTGATATGGATTTTGTTTCAGGAGAGAGCTCAAAATTGAAATAGTGCCTCGTATTTATCCTGAGGATTGCAACTCAGCCTGTGCTTGTGGCAGGTTCTGGGAAGGATGGTAGTCATCCTCTTCACCTATGGGAGTTCATTGTTTCCCAGACTGACCTCCAGGAAAGGTTTAACCCACTTACTGGAAGTCCTGTGTGTCTGGGGAGTGGAGTTGTTGTCTGCAGTCTTCAGTGTGAAAACTAGGTGATTTTCAGATGTCCTGGACTCAGGCTTTTGAGATCCTCGAATAAAAGGAGTGAGATATTTAGCATCAAACAGCAGTGTATGAGAAGCCTTTATACAGTATACAAGTTGAATTTGTCCTGGTTGAAGCAGGTTGTATTGCTGATGAGATCCACCACAGCATTCAATGCTGCATGGAATGCCAAGGGGGTGGTGACTTTGTGTCCAGAGACTGCATGTTTCTAGAGGCCTGGCAGTTGACATGGCCTCAACTACCAAGGGAGGCTGTTATCCAGGAGTGTAGGACAGATTCTCCTGATCAGCTAGAGATGGTTGAAAGCTCAGTATTCGCAAGTGCAGTGAGTGCTTCATAGAAACAAATAAATTTATAGCTCTTTCCCATGTACTATTGACATAGATTTTTCTTTTTTTTTTCCTTCCCTTTTTATTTCTCTGTAAGAAAATTATTTTTCATAGTAAAGTCTGTGATGTGAATGACTTGCCTATATCCAGCATGTCAGTGTGCATCTGTGGAAGAGTTAAACCATCACCATGGCTTATTGCAGTTTGGCATTTCTGATTCCTGAGCAAGCCTCGCTCAGACACAGAAATTCAAACTCAGGGAGACTTGTGACTGGAGAGAAAACACAATCTGTCCTTTACAGATATATTAGTTCAAAGTTAAACAAGGCAACTTTTATTTACATTCTAGGTATTAAGCAGGAGGCTAACTTTTGTCAAAAATAATTCACATGCTTTAGTGCATATACATAAACCATTCAAATCTGTTAGCTAATGCTTTTTAAATTAAAAACATAAAGATCTGTGAAAAAGATTAATTCTTAGCAATGAAAAAGAGAGCCTCTCAAAACCTTGTCAGCTTGAATCCAGGTTGATGATTCCTATTAGAAAGAATCATAATCAGATGTGCTAAAATGATGACAGTGCTGAATAAGTCAGCAAATGTGAGAAGGAGTAGGAACAGGACAATCGTGGGTTGCTGTTAGTAGTTGATTTCACTGAGTCTCAGTAGATACGTGGGACTTTTTTCTGCTTACTATTTTAAAGTATTTGTGTTATGAGAGATAGAGTAAAAATCAGCAGAAGTCTCAACCTTACAATTTGAAGAGCATTCTCCTCCTCCCCCAAATGACTAGGAAACACAGAAATTTGAAAAGAAAAAAAAAAAAAAAAGCCTTAATGTCAGTCTGTACTAAAGGGAGTGTGCTTCTTTATACATCAACTTCACAATCATTTGAACATTAGATACAATTAAAAAAAAAAAACAAACTCACATACACAAAAAAACCCCCACAACAGTTATATCTATTTAATACAACAGAAAGTTAGATTTTTTTGCCATAGAAGGCAAGGCTTGTGTCAAAACAAACTGGAGGCTTGGAGTTTGCAAGGAATTATGGAATGTGGTATGTGTCTGGGTTTGTATACTTTATTTATCATCATGGTTGTCCTGTGAGGGCAGGTTTGTCATAACTTACTGCTTCACTTTTCATGAGTTACAGTCATGCTTTCATTCGCAAGCAATAAGAATAGTAGAATTTCTCTCTTTGTTTTTCTTTATACATGCACTCAAATGTACACAGGGTAAATCTGTGCCTCCTACTCCAATAAAATCCCTGAGAAGGAAAAATGCAGTTCATGTAAATGCTTGTGCACATTAGAAAAATATAAATACAAAGAACAGGCTTGTCCCAATATAGAGCAGCATTTAATGCCAGCATTACCTATTAAAATCAGTGCATTAGGCTTATGGTAGATGTGTGCATGTTAGTTTAGCATAATACTGCTAAAATTGCCAATCTAAAGCCCAGTTGCTATAGCCATTAAAAAAGGCAAATGCTCTTTCCCCTTCATTTATAGCAGTATTTGGTCAGTGTGCGATGTGATTAGGATGATATTCCATCACACTGGACTTTCATTAATCAACAGATAACCCTCTCAGTTGAGTAAATTCAGTTTCTCTCACATCTTAGGGCTAAGAAGACAATGTATGAATCCTACCAGTCAGGGAAGTCTAGTCAGCAAAACAGGCAACATAGAAATAAGGTTATTCTTTTTTCCCTGTCCTCTGGGACACATCTCTGCCCTTGTGCAGTCCCTGTGGGCAATGTCATAGATCAAGACAGCCTCCTACCTGCCCAGTTTGCTGTGGTGGTTTCATCTGGATGAGCCAATGGACAGAGCGCTATGATACACAGATACAGAAATACATACAGGGATAGCTGAAGAGGGTGGAAGCCCAAGCCAGACACTGAACTGGTGCAAAATGGAGGTTGCCTTTCTGCTTAGAGTTAGTCTACAATTTACTGGACCGACTCAGAGCCAGAGTCACAGTCCTCTGTGAGCTATCTCTGAATGGAACTTCACCCTGAGCATCCTCATGCCCAGGTGCTACTACCATGCTCGTTCTACTTGGAGTCCTGTAACTCCTACACTGTAGCTCTTTTATCTCCATTAGGCCTCTTTTTAAGACTTTCTTAAGCAACGGAGACTATGGTGAAAAGTCATCATTCTTGCCAGTGGGCACTGGGTATGACATCTGATGGCTGCCAAAAAAAGAGACTTCTTTTTCCAAAGCAGAGCAGGTGGCAGTAGCTGACTGGAACACCATGCTGGCATTTGTTATATCATAGCACTGACAGCAGAGCTGGAAGCTAACAGGTTCACAGTTGCCTAATGTCATCATGCTGAAGACATTTTTAGAAAAGTTATGCAATTGATTAGCTGGCTGTATATACCTTTATTTTCAAACTGAGTTGATATTTTTATTCTAACATAGCGAATAGCAATAAAATAAGATTTACAGATCAAGTTCTGCAAATTAAAGTATTTAGCAGGTTTTGGCAGCACTTCTTCCCAGAGCTCTCATAGTATCTCACAAGAGCTTCTTGGAAGTTATATGAAATGCATAGGAAAATGACCACACTAAAATGATTCCAAAACCCAGGAGTAGTAATTGATAGTTTCTTCTAAGGAAGGATGATTTCCATGTACTTTTTTTTGCTGTGTCTCTCAGACTACTCCACCTTTCCTCTGCAGAAGGACAAAATGCCATCTGAAGAGGTAGCGGGGAAAAGCATTCTGTGATCTCTCCTGAATGACAACTGTACCATGCTCTGTGGCCCAGATTCCTGCTAATTTTAGACACGTATCTGAGGCACCTAAATTGGGATCAGTATCAGCCCAACTCTGTTGATAATCCCAATGCGGAGACAGGTGTTAGAGAGAGTGATTCAGTTCACCTCAGAACTGAGTAAGAAGAGGATACCTGGAACAACTACCCTCCCTTGTTTCAGTGCCTTAGATATCTCAGTGTTTAAGGGATTAAGCCAGGGCTGTGTTATCTCTCAAAACTGATCTGACAGATGCAGTGAAGTGATTTATTTCAGCTTAAGTTGTGGTTTAGTTGTGAATTACCTGGCAAATATTTTAAAAAGACAAATTCTGGTAACCTTGATACATGGTTGGATACAAGTGGAAGAAATTACAATTACTTTTCTCCCAGCAATGATGACAGAAGATACCTGACTCAGTTATCAATCTCAGAATCTTTATTAAAGCTTAATGGTTGATGCTGGAACGAGGGAGCTTTTTCTTTTGCTTTACTATGTTTGCCTAGTGAAAGGACTGCAGCATTTCATTTGGATGAAGACTTCACTAGTGTTACTTCTGTTTTTAAATCTGAAAAATTATAGCATGGCAATACGTTGTACATGGAGCTCCATCCAGCATGAGGCTGTGGAGTTGTCAGTTTATTCAGAGCTCAGCTGGCCTTTTATCAGGCAAAACTCACAATCAATAGCACAGCTTAGATCCAACAGGCTCTAAAAAGACATTAAACATTTATTCATTCTATACTAAAAAAAAAAATGCAAATACCTCTTAATTTTGCAGTGGAAGAAAAGTAAGAGACAAAGTTTGCATTTCAGCAATAGAAATTCTACTTAAAAATATTATTTCCTGGTGAGTTTTTATTCTAGAAAAATAAATGTAAGCTGTGCCTTTGAATGTTTAATTTTTCTCATGCTTTTGCTTTCCTTCCTGACTTTCCCCTTTTGGTTTATTATCAGTAGTAGTATAATACTTGAAGAATTGGGAAAGAATGAAGGGGAGAGATGTAAAATCCAAACTTCTGGGGGAAGAGGGAGTTGAAAATCAATAGCCAAATGAGCAAGAAAACAATTACTTTCTGGTGCCAATGTTTTCATTTTCCTTGTAGGACTTCTGACCCTGAAATATTCTACCTGCAGTAGCTCCCCATATTTGTTAATTATCAACCCACACTTCAAAGCCGATTGGTTTTCAAGGGCTTTTGTGGAGGTTAGCTCAGGAAAATGAGTATTCAGTACTGCAGGAATATGTTTAATTTGAGGAGTTTTCATTTTGGCAGGGCTTGGGTTTGCACGAATGCATTGTACCTCTCAGATGTCCTTAAAGCATCTTGGGGATTGGCCCTTCAAAGAAAAAAAATAAATGTATGCAATATAAAAGTCACAGGGATATTTCTGACACAGTGTCATATGATTTTGCATTGCAAGATAGCATCTTTTGGAAAACGATAGCTAAATGGAATGTTTTAAAAATATATATGGTGTAGTAGTTGCTGTACTGACTGATAAGGCAGAAGGCTTTCTATGTTGTTTCACTTTGTTATATCTTTTAATAATTTAGCCTAGATATTATTTTTGTGCTGGTAGTGTCATTTCCAATCTCACTTGTCCTCTGCCCCCCAAAATACCTTTGAAACTAATAAGTAAAACAAAGTACCCAATTCTGCCTTTCTTATTTACACAAGATTAAAGCTGAGTTTTGCCCAAGGAGGACTGCATGGTCAGCCCAGTGATCTGGAAAATAGAAAAAAACCCAATAATATAAACCAAGTCTCTGAAAAATCATTGTTAAGATTTTTTCAATATCTTAGTAATTTCAAGGAAATTAAGTAATTCTGGATGCAGCCTAATGCACACTTTTTTACTAGTAGAAACTTTGTTATCATTGTTTCTTTTTAAGAATGAAGAAAACACTACTTTAGTGTGCTTCTTTACTCCCCCATTGCTGACTTCATTGAACCAAAATTTTGATATTAACATTTTCAAATGATACATTAAAAAAAAAAGGTTAAAGAGCAGCGTTAGAAATCATTTAACCTAAAGGTTAAGTGCAGAACACCGTTTCAGCCCAAAGTAACTTAACCCTTCTTTAAAAAGACCTAAGTATAAAGAATAAAGACAGCATTTTTCCTTTTCCTTTTTTTTAAAGAAGCCACATGAAATGTTCTCCGAGTTAAGTTTTACCATTCATAATGAATGCAGTCTCGCCATTCAAATGCGACCATAAGTACACAGAAGATAAGAATTTAATTAAATGTAGATTAAAACCAAACAGGAAAACACACTCGCTGATAATTTTATCCCATCCTCTGGCCATATTTTTTATACTTCCTTCTTGTTCTTCTTTGGGCTATAGCTTATCAACATGCCGATAGTACCATAACTCATTACATCTGATGGTGCTGCTGAAATGTGCAGGCTTGGTGCTTGAATTTCAGAGGCACTTAAAATGCAAAGCATGTAAATGTCTATGTTAAATATATTAGTGTGGTAATGTTAGTGAAAAGAAAGTGATTTCTTACAAATCCTTGTACCTCACATCATACATTATCATTGCCCAGTCACAAACTGGTTTAAAAAAAAATCTATTGAGGCTTTTTGTTAAAATATATTTCTTTTAAAATGTATTAATTTTGTTTTCATATGTCTTACCTGTTTGTTTTCATATTCATTTCAGTTACTGAAATAGGTTACTGAAAACATAGAGTTTATATTTTTAGCGCTTGGTTAAATACACAGAAGGTAAAACAGGTGATGTGAGAGGTTTGACTTAACTGCATAGTGTCGCAGTTCAGGACCAAGTGACTGTGGAGGCTAAATGGACCTGGATACCAAAACACTTTTAATTATAGATTTATGCAGTTTTACAAATTATGCAATTTCTTTGTTCCACAGAGGGAAATGACAGGGTCCAGATGCCAAGTGGTGCAGCTGTGCTCTGAGTAGCCCTGGGGCTGGGCTGGGGGGTCCCTGGGGGGGCTGTCCCCAAGGATTACCCGCAGTTATAGTGCAGGTAGAGAATATCACTTTCTTCATTGGCTCATTTGACTTTAACAGTGATTAAGAGCTTGTTATGAAGAAGTTACTCCTTTATTCTTATAGCTGAGATACTCCCTTATCCTGTAGGGTTAACTGAAGTTCATCCACATGTGCTAATGCTGTTGTCAATTGGGCCCAACTGCTACACATTGCATTTTAGTGCATCAGTATTAATAATCTGTTTAGAAAGTTGATTCCTTTAATGTACAACAAGAATAAAGCATTTATGTTTTCAAGGAAAGCTGTTCATGTAGATTGAATTAATGTTTTGCAAACTGGCCTGATAGCAGCCTGGCTGGCTCTGCCTGACCAGTAGCCTTTAACACATCCACAACAAGTTCTTTAGCTAACCAGCATTGCAAGATAAAAGAAAAACATGTTCCATAAATCATTTAACCTGAATTTGTCCACTATTATTTATTTCCATTGTATTTTGCTCACTGCATATACTACACATTTCATGGAAAGAAACTAAACAATTCAGGTCTGTGATGGTTTCACTGATGGTAGAACAGACATTGGACCCAGCTCAGAAATATGGAGATCAAAGTAGTAGTTGGCTTAATTAAATATTATGCTAAGGTTTAGGATGTCAACGTATTCTTGAATATGCAATCTTGATTTATTAAGCACCATTAAAGCATAGCTGAAATCATTTATTTGCTCATGCTATCTTATATTTATAACTAAGACCTATAAAAACTGGAACATCTTTCAGTTTTTCAGTAAGGAAGGATTTCTTTCTGCTGTTTTGTCGGCAAATAATTCATTTAGCTATATTTTGCTTTTAAGTGATTTAGAATGGTCTGAGAGTTGCAAATGTGATTATGAACTTTGCTTCAGCTCTTGACCAAGAGATATTTTCAAATGAAGAAGATGGATCTGCAACTTTTTATAATAAGATGGCCTTTGACCTGAGCTTTCTGGATCAATCAGAAGAGAAATTACTTCATGTAAAAAGTTTAATAATATTAGAAAGTAATTACTGGGGTAATCAGAGCAAACTCTGCACCTCATCAAGAGCCATACCTGACCTGCCATCACTCAAATTTAGGACACAATTTGAAAGCAAGTTTTCCAGTTCTAGCAAAGGAGGCATGTGACACCTACAAGTTAGCATTCCTCACCAGTTCTGTTACTTTCAGGGTAGGGCCTAGCATCCTTTAGTTTCTTCCATTTGACTCCAAAGTGAGGCAAGATCCTTGGGGACTTGCATTCATTATTTGTTTGTTTGTTTGTTTATATTTTTTAACCTTTAAAATAGTTTATGTCAGGTGAAAGTAAATTTGAATCTGAAAGTCAACACATTGCAAAACTTGAGTCTTTTCAACACTTAAGCCATTTCATACATTTAAACTGATAGGTCACTACACTACATTTTTGGATATACTAGAAGAAATAGAGTCTTAAAAATGAGAAGTATGTTTAAGTAGACTTAGAAATAAAGTATATTTCTTCTACAACAACTGCTGCCTTGTTACACATGCAGAGAAAAGTCAGTCCAAATGTTTGTGTAACAGTGAAGCTTCAAGAGAGGGTATTTCTGGTTGCTAGTGACATTTTGGGGTAGTTTAAAATACAAAATGTTTCCAGCCTACAGAGACTGCCGTGTATTTCAGAGTAAAGGATACTGCAGGTGATGAGAAAACCTGAAATAGTGAAAGCTAAGTTTCTAGAGGTATTGCTCTGAAAGAACTGGGTGTAGTATTTCATTTGTTAATAATTCAGAATGTTTAAAGAAGGGCTCTGTTAGCATGGAGATCTTAGGGCACCAAGAACTGGTGCATCAAATATAGTTTATCATTGGAGCAGTGAGACAGAGGAGAGAAAGCCTGTATTGATACTTCAGCATATGAGAGCTTTTTTGGAGCAACACTGTTAGAGCCTGCTGCTTTCCAGGAACAGCTAAGTGCCACTCTGAAAGAGTGGTGGCCTATTTCTACACCTGCAGGCGTAAGAAATGATATGCAGAACAGCTGATTCTTTTGTACACTTCCTTGGCAAAGGTATAACATTTATTTTTCTTTCATTGTCTCTGCTCGCTAAGTTGAGGAGCTGTCAGCTTTTGCCTCTCTGCTAGCACAGACAGATGAGTAATTCAGCAAAAATGTGGCAGTGCCCATTCCTGCAGAGCCTGCGAGACACACAAACTTGTCCAACTTCTGATCCTCTTTAGAGGCCTTACGCCTCCAAAATTGTCTAGGTAGCACAACGTATGGTACCAGTCATGTTTTCAGGCAGGAAGTCAGTGGAAAGGTGCTGTGGTTTGGTGTTTTGTTTTGTATTGTTTGGTTTTTTTGAAAGGAACACACTGGATTTTATTTTTACTCTGACAAGTTCATTGCTTTCGAGCTTACCCAGTTTTGGTGGAAAGCAGAAACCTGCCCTCTGGATTTTACCATCTGGTAAAGACTCCATGGTGGAGCGGAGCTTGTGGTATTGAGACCTCAGGTTCTCTCTCATGAGTCAGCGATACCAGATCCAGCTCCAGCACAGCTGCTTTCTGCTGCCAGTTGCCTTCCAGGAGCCAGCAGCCCCGTTTGCACCAGTACCGCTGGAGACCTGCCACCAGCAGTTTTGCAGAGGTGAGGGAAGTGTGGCCTGCTTCCAGCCAAGAGGCTCTGTAGGTGTCATCACCCCTCCTCTGGAAGATGAATGAGGACAGACAAACGCAGTCTGAGCAGCTCTTAGAGATGGGCAGGGTGAGTCATGAGACTTGTCTTGCAAGTATAACTCTGCACCAGTGTCAAGTTTAATAATTTTGGTGGCACTAGTCCCATTTCCCTTTAGAATGGTACCTGATATCAGTGCATCAAGAAAGCCTTCAGCTTCTCATATTTAAGAGACTAGCTGTCTCCTAAACTTCATAATTGTGCTTCTGCACTTCTGGAGTGAACTGGTCTATGTTCTACCTCCGTGGTAGAGTTCACATGGATGTTGTATGCATACACAAATCTGTTTGTGGCAAGAAAGTACTTCTAGCATGGGGTTTTTTTATGTTTTATACGTAATATATTAATACATGTTTGTTTGCAAGTTACACTATGACCCACTCAATATCCCATATTCTGGCATGCAGAAGCACATCCTGTACTGTACGAACAAAAAACGTATATTGCGCGAATACTTGCATTCTTTCTTCTGCAAGACTGCAACAATCTGGAAATTTTGCCATTTATTCTGTGAAAATAAAATGTGCAAAGAATTGTATACAAATGTGTGATGCCCAGTTGGCGTTAAATTCGGGCAAAGCCCTTTTCCCAGGGATTTGATCCCCCAGTGTACAGCAATAGTTAGATTGTTGATTTCTGCATCCTTAAAATATCAACATTACCTTTTGTCCAAGGTGCTTTCATCCTCATCAAACATTCTAATGATTGAAACATTGGTTCAGCATGAGTGGTTTTAAGTGATCTACAGTGTAGAGATTTCATTAGATTAAGCAGCTTTCTACAAAATATTTGTGAAAATAAGCCAGGAGAAGTGAACAGTTGTAAAAACTGAAAGGACAAGATGACCCCTGTTAGTAACATAAGATTGCAGCCAGTATTCTCTTCTGTTATAGTGGCTAGACAATGAGTTCCTTAATAATTCTCTCCCATCTCAATTCTGTTTTCTGCAGTTTTGGTTTTACAAACACTGGTTTACAGTCTCACAGAAGACCAAGTAAATCAATAGCTAAGCCAGTAAGCGTAGCTCCAAGTAGGAATGGGCTTATATATATCACATGTACCTTAATGGCACTATCTCCATCAGGCACCACAGGAAACACCACCACTTCATCACTGACAGTAATATTTTAACTGCCTGTGTTTCCAAATTCAGTGCCCAGCCCCACAGTCAGGTTGTGGGTAGTGCATGTTGCAATGTGAACAATAATGTATTCTTTCTTCCCAGAAAAATTCCAATGACAGGTGTAGCTATTGATGCTTCAAGCACATACTCTGACCTAAAGTCTTACAATCTGCTGCATTCAATCCAGTACTGTGTCAACAGAGCTGTGCTGGAATTGTGCTGAAGAAAGACTGACTAATGCTGTGTATGAACTTGAACTTTGTTCCCCCAAAATGTCGGTTTCATTTGCTTCTTCAGCTAATCGGTGCTGGAAATTAACATCTCCTATGCCTTATCAAGAGACTATTTTCTTCCTAGTGTACAACATGATGCCCTGTAGGGAATATGTGTGTAATGCCACCTCTTTTTATATGTTGAGCATACACACTCAGAGTTAAAAGACTGCTTCTTGTGAAATGTGTATCCTTTGGTTAATTTTTGCAGCTGGAGTCTTGCTGCATTATAATTGCAAGTAGTATTGCCCTTCTGATTTTTTCTCCTGACTTCCCTCTTTCTGCAAAAGAAGCAATTACAAAGAAGCAAAGCGATAATACAGCAAACATAACTTTAATTCTGCTTTCAGTGATTTATCAGTTATTATATTTTGAATTTCTCTGCAGATCATTGATTCCAGTTTGATTTGGTTCGTACAGCAATTTTGTCTAATTCTAGGTAAATAGAAGTCACAGTTTTTACATTATACCCCTCAGAGGGGTTTATTTTTTCATTTCAGTAACTATTATTTGAATCATAAAAAAACACATTACAGTATTCATAATGCACTGCTTATGTGACAATTTTTGAACTTTAATATTCTTTTCTGTAGTGTGCTGGCTTAGCAGCCTATAAAAGAGACATATTGTTTATAATGTTTCTTCGCCACAACAAATGATGCACTTCTAGGGTTTATGAAATGGCAGTAGATTTCTAAATTTGAGAGTCTTCTGTGTTCAGCAGTCAAGAACAGTTGTGCATCTGCTCAGCACAGACTTTAGGAGACTATGAACTTTAATTGAAGAAAAATAATGAGGGTTCAGGGACCACTGATACAGAGTCGGTTGGTAAGGCAGGTGCCCTGCTGCCAGATCAATGGATTATTTACTCCTTTGTCATAAACAAGAAACAGTTGGGTCTGTGTAGAGATTACGTTCCTATTCCAAAGCCCGGCTGCCTTTTTCTGTTCCCTTGTAAACATGCAGTATATTGAATACTTTTAAAACTTGCTCTGAAAAACATAGTCACTTCGCTCCTTCATTTAATGATGTAATGTTAACCTTAATAGTATGATTTAAAGGAACGATTTTAAATTCAGTGCTACTAATTTTGCAAAAATCCTAGTGGGCATATTAATTAATAATCTGTACTTCATGCGCATGGAAAGTATTCTGTGGGGTTGGAGGGTGTTTTCATGTATATACAAAGGCATATTTGTAATGCATAAAGCTAGATAGAAATACAGAATGAGAAAGACAATTATATGAAGATATTTAGAAGGGAAGAAAAAAGATGAGAAATGCAGATGAGCACATTTAAGCCAATCTTTTACAGTCTGACTACCATAATGATAATGTTGTTTCAGAACAGAGTTTATAAAAATTTTACACACCACTGAAGTGGAATTTCCTGATGCTTTAATCAGAAAAAATACCGACTGCTTTTCCATGTGAGTCAAGCAAGTAATCAGGAGTTTCAGTAAGCATCCCTAATCCTGGGTGTGCTGCTGGCTATCTTTTACACACCTGTGTAACTCAACAGGGCAAGGTCAGCCAAAAAGGGCATGTTCTGATCTAATAGGTATTCATTAGAAAAGCAAACAAAGACCACTGTGTAAGACTGCATGCAATAAGCCTTAGTTTCCATTTTAACAAGTTACTTAGTCTTACATTACTCTGTGCCGTTCAAGAAAATACGGATCCTTAAATCACTCGTGTCAGAGGTCATGGAATTAAGTTCCTACCAATGGGCTGAGGGCAAAGGAGATCTTATTTCTGAAAGTAAGGTGTTAATCACTGATCTCCTACATGTCTCCACAGAACAGTTGTTTTCAAGAAACTACTTTTTTCAATCTCATGTCCCATGTAGAAATATTGTTCCCAAGAATTCATTTTCATATTCCCCTCCATATTTTTAGTCAATATTTCTGAGTTAATACTTTGGGGAATCTCTGTTCTTAATGCTAAACGATAACTACAGTGTTGTATGTAAAATATCTGTAAAAACCCCACAGGTTTCTAAAATACAGATTGAATTTTTTTTACAGATTACTAATTAAGTTACTAAAGTTATTCAGACTCTATCTAGATTTAACAAGTACAGGAAAGCAAATTTTTATCTATTCAAAAATGCAAAGTGCCCCATCCGTATACCCCCATTTTATTTATGATATTTTCCATCCCATTTTTCTGCTGTGCTGAATAACACAGGATAGATCATACTTTCTGTTCTTGGGTATGCATTTTACTCCTGCATTTTCTGCTCACTTTTCTTCATGCTTTTCAGAAGCAATCTTTGCATATTCCCATTTCTGCACCTATTTTTAGTGTCTGCTTCACAGCCATGCTGATGGTTGCTCACAGTCATGAAAAACACCACTTTGGGGTGAGCGTGCCGACACGTGCTTTCTGTAAGGGGTGGGAAACAGACTGATTCACGGCGACCAGTGTCCACATTTGTCACTATTGCTACAAGGTACTGAGATCAGCGTAGTTACAGGCTTCATTTTGCACATATGTAGAACCAATACACTACTTTGATTTTCTGTGCTGAGGTGTACTCAAGATATTCTGTTATTCCAGAGCACTTGAAAATAGAATTTGGTCTGTAATTTTCTCTCTCCAGTGATTATCTAATCCACAAAGGAAGCAACAAATACTTGCATTTATGGAATTTTCATATTATATTAATTCCATAGTAAAAGCTAATGACTGTAAAATATAGACACTGAAATTGACAGAATACTTGTAATTTATTGATAATCAGGTAATTTGTTTATTACCTAGTCTACCTTGGAATTTTGGAATTAAAAGGCAGTGAATTTAAAAAGAATAATTACAGTATCGAATTCATGTTTATATAATAATTATCAATCTCAAGACCAGTTAGCCTCTGTTTCTTGTAGAATTTGTTAACCAAGTATCACCTAATATTTTAATAAATACTAATAAATTATGGTCACCAGTAACTACAGTGATCATAAAAAATTTGTATATGCAATGAATACTACTCATGTATTTAATTTACTAATTTTCATTTGTTTTGTAAATTTGCAATCCAAAGAGATAGGTACTGCTTTTAGTGTTGAAGGATGTACTCAAAAAGTAAAGAACTTGTCTGATGTGTCATGGTCTGAAGCTACACTTGAAAAAAAATACAAGATTTGTTAATCTTTATAGCTGTGCACAGAGTATTGATATTTTATCTGCTGTCCTGCATCCTCCAGAAGAAAACCCTACATTTCTGAAGTGTATTGCTTTTAGTTTGACCACCATGGGCTTCACCTTCACTGTTACAAGCTGATGTAATAGCTATTTGTATTTCATACAACCATCTCCCGAGTGAGCCATAGGGGTTAATCTGAAGATTAGTAGCTCAAATGCCAGCATTTTCCATAGCATAGTTTTCAAATTTAAATTGTATGCTGTTATTTACAGTCTCCTTTCCTTTCACTTCTTGTTAATTTTGATATTTGGAAAGACTACAACAGTATCTGAATGACAAAAAAGTTATGTGCATAGAAATTATACGAGTTTCTTGCTGGGTTTATATATATTTATATAAACATGTACTTTCACAAAATCTTATTGGAAATCTTGTTAGCATTTGTGGCCCTTTATATTTTTCTTTTATATTCACAGTCTCACAAGGTCATCTACATTTTGGACCTTGTAGCATACAGAGCATCTGACTAACTTCACAAATATTACTGATGAATGTAGATAATTTATTGTAGAATGTTTTCTTTAACTTGGAAGTTCAGGAGAAAATGAAAGCTAACAACATGTAATTCCCAAACATACTTTACAGAACCACAAGTCCTGGCTCCTTGTGAAATATTCTGCCTCCATTGGGCGAGGGAGAGACAGGCTATGTGTGTCTCTGATGCTTCTATTAACCTGAATTTTTGTTACAAGAATAAAGTTGTTCTTTCAGTGTAAACAGGATCCTCCTGAGAGCTGTATTGGGTCATTTTGAAATGAAAACAATAATATTGTTAAATATTTTTACTGGAGAACATCTAAAAGCCTAGCCTTGTATGTGAATTTCAATCATCAGTATATATTGGTATTTTCCAAATAGCATTTGTTTTTAGCTCCATATCTACTGCTACCTTCTACTTCTCTTTTCCTAATGGCTCTCTAATCTAGCAGTAAAGATACAACAGTAGCCAAAGGCTGGACAGCAAACAGCTCAAACTGGAAATAAATGCACTTTTTAAACACTGAGATGAATTGGACCTTGGAACAGTTTAATTGTAATATATTATCTATTGCTTTGATTCTTTTAATGGAGACTGCATACTATTTTTTTATCTTTTCATTTGTTTTTTCTTTCATTTTGATTTGCCTTTTTTTTCCACATAGCTCTTATCATCAGATTCTAGTCTAAGCCAGTAAAGACCCTTCTTTAGGCCAAGAAAGGCTAGGATATGATGTATGACCTCAGTGGTGGGGTAGGCAGACCAGGGTCATAAACCTTCCCTAGGCATGGGATTATGCATCCAGGTGGCCACCAAAGCATGTTACACCAGTGTGTAAGGGTCTGGTTGGTGCTGCTGAGGAGAAAGGGAGAAGGAAACCTCCTTTCAGAGTTGTGAGGTAAAGGGCAGGAGTTGTGGCTGAGGGCACTGCAAACTACAGCTACATTTATCTTTTATCACCTATTAATATAAACAAATGACATTGTTTCAGGAAACTTTTTTCCAACTAAAATGAAATCCAGAAAAACTAAGTTTTACCTTTTCTTTCTTAAGTCTGTAGTGTAGTGGCTGAAGCTGACATAGATGTAGGGACAGAAGTATGAAACTCAGCACTGTTGTAGCACAGCTGTGGGGAGTTGAAGGCTGGTGCTGGCAGCTCAACCAGCCAAAACTCCCACTAGAACAAGGGTGCCTCTTTCTCCATTACAGTAGTTAAACTGTCACCTATTAAAACTAAAATGAACATGGGTATGTTTGCTTAAATTAAGGTAAAGTGTTTTACTGCAGTGCAGATGCATCTTCTACATAAATCACCACACTTACAGCACAGGAGTGCAAGCACAAATGAAAAGTCCCAGTTTTGGAAGACTTGTAATTTGGCCCAAGTCAAAATAAGGCCATGAATAATAACAAGTAAAGAGCTAAGGAGAAAAAAAGTGTCCCACAGGCCTTCTAAAAAGTATGTACTTAACATTATCATGCTATGAACTGTCAATGGACAGGCCTATCACAACCAGACTTATGAGGAAAAAAAAAAAAAGGTTATTCTATAGATTTGCAGTTATTATGAAGTTATGAGGGAAAAAAACCCCAATGTTTATGCTTTCATCACTGTATTTCTATAGTAGTAAATTTAGCACACCGTATGGAACGAAATGTTAATTCTGTTGTTGGGGGGAGGTGGGGGGGGGTTGGGTTGTTTGTTGGTTTTTTTTAATTCTGTACGAATTACTGCAGTAGATCAGAAAAAAAAAAAAAAAAATCTTTCCAACCCTCCACATCTTATCCATAGAAAATGCTTCATTCGTCTTCTTAATACATCCCTGAAATTCATATTCTTTCTTTTTTTAAAGAGATAACTCAGCGGATAAGGGGCTTGATGCCTTATCTGACAAAATGACCAAAGCCTGTAAAAAATAGAGTCTAACTGCCCCTTGCTAACTCTGCAAGCTTGACTATAGCCACCCTTCCTCCTCCCACACACTTACCTACATTTGAGCACAAAATGGCAGCATCTCATGAAAGTCTTCCCCCCGGAGTAATGTGGAGATATCAAGAGTATCTCATCCTTTGACATATTTACTTCCCCTTCCCTGAATCAGTAAAAATACAATAGAAAATGCACCAATAGAACTTAAAGAGAAGATTCAACATTTATGTTGTAAAACTTGGATTAAAAAAATAATAAATAAGATGAAGTGTACTGTATTTCATGGATTTGGGTGAGGAAAGAGACAAATCTGATTAATATGGGAGGTGAACTTTGATAAAATCCTTTCTTCAGATTCAGCTGCTGTTTACTCTGTTACTTATATCATTTTATGAGTGTAAGTTTTTTGTAAGACTGAAAAGTTGAAAAGATTTGTCTAGATTTATTTCATAAATATTTTGTTGAGGTTTTTTTAATTGATAGTGAGAAAGATATCTAAATACTGTTTCTGTTAACAAATGTAAATGCTCTACAATTATGTTTTGAACAAGCCAGAACCAGGTTATCACAGAGACTGTCAAGAATGAAGTAAGGTACTTTGTAATTGAAGCATTCATGCCATCTTCTTAAGCCTTTATTCCAAAAAGTATCCTCATGCAAATAGAATAAATCACATTGCAAGTCTTTCAGAAATGCCATTTTCAGACTCTACCTTCTGATGATTACTGTTCTCTTTTTTCTGTAAAGTTCTATAGAGAATATATTTTAATTAGCTTCCACTTGATACCACTTCATACACACTGCCCAGATTTGACCCAGTGTCTGATCGTATAGAATGCATTACAAAAGAACTGGTCATTTGAGTGCTTTAATATAGCTTTGCATTAATGTGAGACATCATTTAGACAAGGCATTAAAAGTGTTATTTTAATGACTGAAGTGTGTAGGGTGGGAAGAAGCTTAATCTTTATAGGAAGAACAATTTCAATTAGCTCTAAAATATTAATTTGTTGGTATAACTATATACTCTAATGTATTTGGCTACAAAAAAATCTAATGAATAATACATTGCTAGATCCTGGTCTAATTCCTGTATTGTAACTAATACCATCAGTTGAAACAAGGAAAACAGTCTTTTAATGTTCATGGTTTGGGGTGGTGTGGTGGCTGTGTGTTCATCTGATTGCTTGTAACAGCAATTTTATTTTCACTGTATTTTGTTTTCCATATTTATGCTACCTTTTCAGTATGTGGCTATTGGGTTATTGAATAGTTTGTATATAGAAAGCCAACATTTGTGTTCAGGAAGTGCTTGTCTTTTTTGTTTAGCCAGTGAATTTATAATACATTACAACTGACAGAAATATGGTATCCACCTGTGGAAAGTGAGAAGACATTATCAAGAAAATACTTAGGTGCTTTTAATCCATAAATGCTGTGTCTGAGAAGCAGATACATTGTCCTTGTGATTCCTTCTAGCCCATAATTAAATTTCTTAGCCTTATATACCTCATTTCTTATGGCTAGTACAACCCTCTCGAGTACTTTTATAAAAGGACTTCTCATAAAATCAATGGCAATAACATAGATAAAATTGTTAGGTACTCAGAACACTTTGTTTGACGTAGGTATATCTGAGGCCTTTGAAACCAGATACAGTTTTGGAATTTCACCATTTTTCTTAACAATAATTTCCAATTAAGCTGCAAGGATGCAGAGTTTTATTGCAGCTTAACTGCACAATATCTGACAGAGCGTTCTCCAAGACAGTCAATCCATAATGTCACCAATGCCAGTGATTTTACTAATGAAAAACCTTAGTTTTATGAAGTTCAATGTAATCTTATTTCCTGTTGGTGTCAGAATTGGTCACAGACTGCTTTATTAAAGAATACTGCGAGTGTGCTACTGCAGGATTTTTTTTGCAGTCCATCCCCTGAAAGAAGCCAAATGCTCAGCTTGTCTATGTGGCATAGCTGTATTAAAGTCTATGAGGTTACCATTTTGGATTATCCTATGTTCTTATGATAATGGAACATCTATGCAAAATGTATTGCACACCATCTCTTTGTGTTTTAAAGCATCAGTACTTCTTATTTAAATGCTTATGCACAGAAAAGAATTTCTTGTTCCTGCTCACGTAAGAATGGAGGCACCTGATGCCCAGACCTTGTTACGGGTATTTCATTTACAGAAGGAGATGTGATTTCAGACGTATTCCAGAGCCAAGAATTGTCTGTTGCCAGTCTTCCAGGTTAGCATGCCAGATCAGTCCTCAGATGCACTAATTTTTTTCTCACTGCTTGGGCAATGAGTTGTTATGTACCTTTCTTAAGTCCCCAGGTCACTTGCTAGAGTCAGCCATCTAAACTGGAGAGAGCTAAGGCTCCTCAGACATCATGTTTGAATCTCTGAGGTGCTTGTTTAGCACCTTCTGGTGTAGCCTGTTTTGAAGCATTATTTCCCAGTAAAGCAAAAAAAATGCATGTTTACTAACAAACAGTGAATTAATGTAATAATTTATTTCAATAAATAATCTCAGTTTGGGGAACCTGAATCTCTTAGTTTGCATAAAAATGCTTCCTTTCTCATTTTTGGCAGCCTATTGTTTTTTTTTCTTTTCTCTGCAATAAATGATAGAAAGTTAAAGACAAAAACAACCTAAGAATCTTTTAAAAGAAGAGAAACCTATTTTCAGTTTCAGAAACTAGGTAAAAGAATGCTTTTGTAATAGATTTCATGCAGCAGTTGGCATTGGCAGTACTGCAAAAAGAGATGTATTCTGTCGTGCTCTGTTTGATCAAGTGCTAAACCCGTGTGATCAATAGAGAGACAGATGTCGGGTGCAGATGGCGATGCCGTGATACCTGGGGCAGAGTGGGCCTGCCAGAATGACAGAATGGGAACAAGGAAGAGCAGCAATGCAACAGAATGTGACAAATGAAATTAGGGTTTATACTAGTCGATAATTTACAGCTAATAGAAAGTGACAGAATTTTTCAGCATACAGCACATTTACTCTCGTAATACTATAGTCAATGCATTTTTCATGCAAAACAATAAGAGCTGTTAGGAAGAGGAGGCTCTAGCTATATGTATTTTGTTACATTGCAGCTTGTACGACTGATTTTTAAATAAAGCTAGTAACATCAAATTTCAAGTAAGTGCCAAATATATGAAACAAGATTGCATTTTCAACCTTGAAATGAGTCCACCTGATACTCAGATTGTGTAGCAGATCTCTAACAAGAGAAGGAAGACGTTATTACCCCTTTATATGGAGATCCACCACAGCCATGTAAATAAGCATTGAAGGGCCACTGTTATTTGGAGACTGAGTTTGTCATCTGTTTCATTCTGTTTATTAATTAAAATCATGGGAGATATTTCTTCTCTCCCCCTCTCCAAATTCCAATCTAAAATCCATAGTTAATGCACTTGGCAGCTTACTGTGCTCTATTTTATGCTGATATAATTCAGAGTAGAATGATTGGTAGCTTAGGGTTGTACTATTTATGTTAAAGGTTAAAATCACTTTTATTTCCTTTTCTGTCTTTCCTGAGTCTGATGAGCTATGTATGCATGTGTGTATACACATGTATTTATAAATGGAAAATATATGCACACACATAATATAAATATCATTATTGATACCAATAATATCAATACATATCTATGGAATTTTCATATTATTCAAAAGGAATCACACACTCTTCGATCACACTTTCCAACTTTACTCAGATGTCAAATCTAATAAAACAGAGCTCCCATCCTATAAAAATGAAAAGTTGTGAAAATTGTGTTTATGACTGAAAATTTAAGGTAGTGGTCAAACCTTTCCTTGTGCACTTTAATGTTTTCTATTTATGGGACAAAAGGAATGGGCATTTTTATAATAAAAGGGCAGATAGGCCATAATCTGCAGACTTCTGTCAGTTCTGGAAGTGAAGGGTCTTCCTTTAACAGCCTGTGATACACCTTCAGCAAACCAAACTCCAAATTGGAACAGCAAAAAAAATCTCTCTTGCACTTCTTTTCCTGCTACCCACTACTGCTCAGCTTGATATATTTTTCACACATAAAGGTAAGTATCTTGTAATGCTGATGTACCTTGATTTTTAAAGTAAAATCTGAACTTACTTTGGACACAGTAAACACAGAAAATCACCATTATGAACACCAGTGCCTTTCCTTCAGGCCTCTGACAATCTACCCAGCTATCTATCATACGCATTTCTATGGTGTGTTAGTTCCAGTGGACAGTCATTTTGACTTGATGTCATGATGTTCACACCTAGGTGAGAGAAGACCTTTTGATGTAATTTTTCTTCCTGAAGCTGTGCGACTATCAGTCTTTGTAATGGTTACATAGAGCATAGCTAAAGTTTCCATCAATAATTCCTTGGATAATGATAGATCAGTTCGACAAAAGCAGCTTTGTAGGCTGTTGATAAGTATGTCTATTAGGAAAACAATGCATTTTCCCATTCTTTGATGTGCCTTTTGGCAACATGAATTTGTTGCTTTTCCCATGCCTACAGACAGTATATCTTTTTTTTTTTTTTCTCACAGGGAATTGGATTCTTTGCAAAAGTAGGCTTGTGCACCAATAAATACCATCTTTCCTTGCAAATCTGGGGCCTCAAATAGATTAATTTGGTCAGAAAAGGAGCTTATGTTTTCCTTCATCCTATTTTTCCTACACCTAAGATGTGGTATGGACAGTTTGAATTTTACAGGTATGACAAGGAAGAATAAATAGCTATGGTCAGTATTTGTAATATTTGCCACAGATGACAGATACTGAAAATGTATCATACAATTTTTATACTTTGATGGATTGTTTCTATGAAACAAGTTTTGGGGAGTATGCCATAAACTTTTGTTATTACCAATCCAGAGTACTGGTGAAAACCATGCTGGAAGACTTACCTCCAGAAGGTACAATACACACACCTGGACTTGTGTTGGGTTTATTGAATACACAAAGTCCGTATTTAGTAAGCCTTACTGCATTTATCACTTATTCTGTCTAACAGAGACAGGTCTTGAACTACCATCACATTCAACAAATCAGGTGGTCAAGCCTGTAGTGGAGACAGAAGTGTTAAGATTCAGAGCGCCCTGGAAAAAGAAAATAAGCTATTAACCTTGAAACTCAAATATCTTACCAAGGGTGGCATAATGCTTAAAAGAGAACATAATTTTATCAGTAATATATTCTTCCCTTCTACAAAGTTGTAGCCAAACAAAATTCAAGAGACAGCAGGTCTTCTCCTCTGTGCACTGGCACAGTAGTATCATCTTGGAAAGCCAAGCTGGGAGAAGAACAATCATCTGTGATACTGAGAGTCTGGCATGTTTCAGGTGCCATTAATCCACACGCATGTGCCCCAGCTGCTACGCTGGCTGAAAGGGGTTCACCTGTTGCAAAGAGATAGTCTGTCCAGTAACTTAGGGAGCTGGAAAAGAATGAGCAGATGTGTCAGCAGGAGCTGGCACCAGTCTAAGAAACAAATCAGGACCAGAGGTTTCTTATGACTCTGTTGGCTACAGGTTCAGGCTTATAGAAGGGCTGACTATGCAGTCAGAAGCATTCTCAGAGATTTATTTTGATTGACACAAAAATTCTGCTAGTAGACCAGCAGGTTGTTCAAATGGAAATTGTGTACAGAATTTCTTGTAGAACTCTTTGGTGAGCAAAATAATATTGCCTTAATTCTCCAGTCTATTATGGTTACCTAGATAATCACTGAGCATTTTCAGGTAGCTTCTCAAGTACAGAAAATGTGCACTGGGTATATGGTAACTGAAAAGTTCTTAGTATGCCTGAAACTGTATACATCATAACCATCTAATATTATAAATTATGTGTATGCTCATACCATGTACCCTTTCACCATTAGTATGATCATCTAGCTTAATGCATAGCTACATTATCCCAGGTATGACATGCTATGTCCCTTTGTAAACTGTGAAAGTCAGAAGTACCAAACAGCTCTATTTCAGTGACAATATACAGCTTTATCTGAGCCCCAGAGGCAACCGTTCAATTGTATGAGACTAGATTTCTCATTTAAACACATCTAAAGATCTTTTGCTACAGATCACAAAAGCCTATACAGTTTTTAGAACAAGACAGAGGCTGTTAGTTTGCCATATGGGAAAGCTCAGTGCACCCAGATCTTGAGTACTGTGCACAGCTCTGATCACAGCTGAAGAAGGGCAAGTGAAGTGATAAAGGGTGCAGCTCTCTGTTGACAATAGACAACAAACCTGGGACTTCTCTGTTTGGTGAAGAGAAAGCTGAGGGAGAAATATGATACAGGCTTACGAAGTCTTGAAGCTGGTGGATGAAGAACTGTTATTCCTCAAATCCTGCAGTGCTACAGGAAACAGGGAGATGGAACAATTTAAAACAGATTATCACAGCATGTAGTTAACTCTGTGAACTTGATGCCACAGGAGTCTGTGAAAGCAGACAGTATCAGCAGGTTCAGAGAGATACTGGACAAATTCATGGACAATGGATCTGTAAATGGTACTAAGAGGATGTGCCACTAACATTCCTAATCCATGTGCATACTTGGGAACTCTCAGGGAAATGAACTGCAGAAGGAGGCCAAATTCTGATATTCTTACTAAATAACATTGCCTCTTACCCCTAAGAAAGAGTCTGAGCTAGATGAAGCTTCCTCTGTTTCATCTAGCAGGGTATATTTTTATGTTTCTAAAGATAATGCAGTAGCACAGAGACTATAAGAGAAGTCATTCTTCTCTAAACAATATCAGTAGGAGTGCTTCTGAGTCAGGTTTTATACCAGAACTAGTAAAGGAGACCTTTTAAGGACATTTGTAATTAAAGGATAATAAGGAGGGTTGTGTTTCATTCTTTAAAGTACTTATTCTTAAAAATATCAGTATCACTTCAGATTTTTAAAGGTGTAAAGACAATTTTTGTCTTACTGTTGTGTGACCTTCAAATTTGGCTACTTAATGTGATAAGGCTTTAACAGTAAATGAGGAAGATGTATGTTTCCTTCAGCAAGAGCAAAGCACCAAGCACTGACGCAGTAGTGTAAAGAGGCACCCAGACAGGGTGGACAGAGATACAAAAGCCAACGAAAGGTTCTAATTATCATGGATATCAATATAATATTCCTAACAGATAGGTTGCTGCCCAGAGGATCTTTCTGGAGAAGACTGATCGCTGCCATATTCTAGAGCTTTTCCTTCATCACTTGCATTTTGATGGCACCTATATCATGTTAAAACTGGCATATCTCCTTTTTATCAGGCACAATTCCACCCTAACAGATGGCCATGATGATAGACATGCCAAAGAACCAGTATGTGTATCAAGTTTGATTATTAGGGATGATATTCCTATCCAAAAACGTTTGAGTGGCATTCTGCACTGATCGGCTGAACCTATTGGTATGGGTCGGAACAAATGCTATTTCACTAAAATCAAGAGATGCGTTAACTACAAAATAGAGAGATTAAGACTATGTAATTTAAGGTCTTAGTAAAATGGAAATAAAGACCACTCCACTCTAGCAAGAATCGGTCATGAAGCAAAATTGTTAACTTCTACTGGCTATCTAACAGTATAATTTAGTGTTTCTGCTGTATTTCCCAGTAAATAGTTGTTCTTTTTCAAATGACATTGTAGCTGGCCAGCATAGATCCTACTGCACCATAGACAGTGTAAAAATCTGCTGAAAGGAGAGCTGAATCAGTAGAAGGTTGGAGCACTATGCAAAAGTTTACAAAAGCTGAATTGCCCGTCTCCTAGCAGTGACTTCTTTTGTTGCCAGGTATGTTGTTCGGGACCTGCTTTTTATCATGGTGCAAAACTGTCACATTTTTTGTAAGAAATAACTCATTTTAAAATAAAAGACACTTTCATGACAGCAGAAATATTTTAGCTGGTTTACACCAAAATTATTTATGTTGTTAAAAAAGTACATTATCAATATCCCCACTCTTACTGCTGTCAGAGGCAAATATGAATCACGAGTGTCAAAAAAGGCATCTAGATTTCCCTCTGAAAGAGACACACGTTTTCTTTCTGAAAGAAATCATTGTGATGCATAAAGAAAATCCTAGAATGTAAAATCTTGTTAAACTAGAATTTCTGTTAAATATTTACATGTATTTAGTAGTGTTAGTTTTCATTTTTAGTTGGTGTTGAATAAGATTTTTAATTTTTTTTTCTTTGACATAGATTTTTACCAAAGTTAAAGTTACTGATGCTGAGGTATCAGTGTTGATTTCTTTCTTTTTTTTTTTTTTTTTTCTGCTTCTGTTTTGAATTTTAAATACAGAAGAAAGGGTATCAAAGCTTCAACTAGGTGGATTTCTCAGAGTTTGTAAAGTGGGAGTTTCTCCTTTATTTTCCATTTAAAATCAAAACATGTAATATATACATACAGATGTCCATCCATTATTTCCATTTGTTTACCAGGGTTTACAGTGGGATAGCAAAACCAGACATTTATTTGACTGGTCTAGTGGAGATAAAAATGCAGGGTTTTTTATGAGATAATAGTAGTAATGATTTAACCTTTTGTATTCGAAGTCATCAATGCACTTCACAATGCTTTGTGGATGCATTAAGCTCTAAATTACACTTGTGGAGACTATATGGTATGCTGATTGAGGTTAGCAGATTGTTCCCCTAAGTTTTCGCTCACTGGCAGGTGTATAAAGGCACCAGGTAACCCAACCACTAGTGTCCTTTTTAATCTAGTAGTCCAGATCCATGATCTGTGACTGATGAACACATTTAAGAAGTGTATGCAAAAATATTGAGCAGAAATGTTCAAAACCTTTTTTCTAATTATTATAAACACAAGCCTTTCAAAAGTCTTTAGAATTAATGTATGTTCAGGGGGATTTTACTTCTTTTGAGATTTTCTTCTTCAGAATAATTTGTTTTGGTTTGGTTTTTTTGATTAGTGATAGGGACACAGCTCAATAAGAGGATGGAAATAGCTTAGAGACTGGGTTACTTTGGAACTGGGAGGTTGAAATTGAACTTGCCTGCTTTGGCCTGTGCCTTTTGCAGAGGGAAATAAAACATTTTGCAATGGTTCCCATTGCTATTTTTACCACCATTTTTATGTAAGGAGACTGAGGATGATGCTAGAACACAACAATGTATTTGAAGGGCTCTTCCACTGTCCTCAGCTGGCCTGGTCTGCTGGCTGGCACTGTCTGCTTTTGGGGCTGCCCTGTGTCCTATGGGAATGCTTCACTTGAGAAGAGTTTGCATCTCTAACTCTCTTCTGGCTTAACCAAGACCCTTCTCTTTTTTGGACCTTTCTTATTTTTCAGAGAAGCTTGGAATTTTAGCACGTCTGCTGCTCTTTAAGTATTTTCTTCAGTGATAAACTCTGTAATGCTCAATGGTTAATTGTAGGTGTGCTGATTTTGTTCTGACATCCAGACAAACCAATGCTGAAACTAAGCAAAAGAGATGTTAATTCATTTTTCAGTACCAAATCTCTTTAGCTTTAGGAATAATATTGGGTGTTATGTGGCAGATTTTTGAAAAGGTACAATGCTACCACAAGATTTGCAGAATGATTGTTGATGAGAGGGACTTTTTCTCTGTATTTAATTTTCAAATACAAGATCAGTTTAATAGAAGCTAGGTCAATCAGATAATTTATCTGATAAGCAATGTTTCTTGTTTAATGGTAATTCTGTAATACCAATAGTCTTAGTCAGGCATCATTTTTCATTTGTTGGAAGTGTTATAGTTAGAAATGCCACTGACAGATAAGTATTCAGTATCCATGCACTTTTCTAAGATCAACATATCCACTTTCCATGTCTTTACAAAGTTAATTTTGTGCTTTGTATCTTCCTTGTGAAATTACAATTTACATTTTGATTCACCATAAAATTCAGTTCAAACTTTTCCTACTATTTCGTTCTAGAGATCCAACTGCTTTTATTTAACAGATTGTCCTTTGATCTCAAGGAGACAATTGCTGTTTTACTCCTTTAATGAAGCTTGTATTATTATAGGCAAAATGAATATTAGACCAAATGGTAGGAGAAATCCCAGAGGGAAACATGTTTCTTTGGCTGGATCTGGGAAAAGCAGAATAATTCATTTTAATCAGTGATTATATTCAATAACCCATAGTCCCTATTCTTATTTACTTTCTGTTTGTTTGTTTATATTACAGGACAGTATTTCTGTTTATGAGAATCAAGGTAGTAGTCAGAATTCCTCTGTCACTGGTGACAAATTTGGCTATTCTTAAATGTTATGAGAAAAGATCATTTGTTAAAGGATGTAGGAGTATAAAAGGACACTTTATTTATACTTTTAAGAAGCTAATGCCCATTTCTTACCTGGCCTCCCAACACACATCAGTCTGGATCATGTTTCTGTGCCCTGTGATCCTTTATTTCCTTGAAGCTAGGAGGGATCAGATTTGACAGTGACATTTCAGAAAGGAAATGGAGGGGGGTGGATGAACATGGAGAATAGAAAGGAACAGAAGATAGAGGTACTTGAAATTAAAAAGTAACATTTGAAAAAGGAAGGGTGGGGAGGCTGCAAATGGCATGAATTTTAGCAGCACAGATACAGTACCCTTTCCCTGATAGGACACAGCAGTAAGTGAACACAAACCAGCAAATTTATTAATAGCTTTGATAGTTTTTTCGTTCTCTTGATTAAGTTTTCACTTTTGCTGTCTACTGCAGACACAGATTCAACTTCAGGAACAGTATCATTGGTTACACCACACTTCTGGGCTGAAGGTTTAATTTGGAAGTATCTTTGGGCATTGCATCATTCTGTAAAAAATATATATGCTGCCATGGGGGGCACGTTGTAAGGACATTCTAAGGTCTATTACTGTTGGCTGCTAGATGTCATCACAAAAAAAAAAAAAGGCTGCTTAAAAAGAGGGCATCATTTGACTAAAACAATGGCAATTATCTCAGTACAAATCAATTTGATGACCAGAAAGATACAGGTAGTTTGTCAGATGTCCAAATGTGAGGAGCTTCACGAAGATCTGATTTCAGACACTGTTCTACATCTGAATCCTGAAGCAATGTAAAAGATAGGCAAGGGGGAACTCCTGAATCAGCACTAACATTTATTGCTTTTAAAATTATCATTAAGCAAAATTTAACCATTTCAAAATATGCAACACTTCCAAGAGTTAAATCCTTCTTAAAGAGGATTGGTAACCCTGGCAATCAAAACGTGGCCATGACTAATGATAATGTGGATCACCCAAGCTATTTTATCTCTGGATACAGCGGGGAAATCTTTCTAATACAGGTAAAATAACTTGCAAATATTTGGTGCCTGTGAGCAGAAAAGAGAATTATTTTGTGAATTCTTAGTACAAGGTATACTTTTATTTTTGGTAGGATAAAAAAAGAAATCTATTTTGATGTATTTTACTGCTGTGTTTCTTGTAAAGTTATGTTAGAGAGCAAATAGGAGCTATGAACAAAGATTTAAAGTGATGAGCTGTCCCATGCCTGTTTACAAGTCAGGATTTCATGTTACATAGAGTTCTCTATAGCGACTTTTTAAAATTTAAATTAGAAACATGGCCAGCAATGCATGCAAAATGTTCATTCATTGTAGTAAACTACAAAAATATTGCTTTTATGCAATGAGAATGCCATTGTAGAATTTTAAAAGGCATAGAAATAAAAGACTCTGGATTGGAGTGATTTAAACAAACTCACTAGGATATAGCAGATGATTAAAATACAATCTATAATTACATTACACTGGTATCAGGTAAGGATAAAAGCCTATAAATACACTGGGGTCAGGGTAAGCATAAAAAATGAAACAGTTATTTGAATAATCTGAGATCAAGTTGCAGTAATTAAAAATGAATGTATTATTCAAATGAAGGAATTAGGTTACAACACTCCTCATATGAAAATATTATTGTGACAGACTGAAATAAGTTGGAAGCAATTTTGATAAAAAATTGGGGCAAGAAATATAATGATTTACATTGGGGAAAAAAGTAGACAATCTATGTGGATGATAGCATTTGCAACTCCTCCTTCAAATCCCTCATCAAAACTGCTATCTTTCAGCTGGCCTTCAAGAATTATCTGCTACCCCTAGCCTCTTCCTGGACTTCACTCTCAGATACATAGATCAATCCATTAAAAATTTAAAAGTGCTGTAGCTAAGGACTCTACATGCACTCACAAAGGAATTAATGGGATCTGCACACACTAGCAGGCATATTATTTAATCTACCCCACACATTGCTGTTCATCCATTTTTATTGCCATTACCTGGGTCATTTCTGTCATTTGTCTTCTGTTCTTTCTTTGTCATCTCCTGTCAGTGTGGAAGACAAAGTCTACACATAAGACTGACACAAAACGGTTTTATCCATGTAAATAGTTGAGAGCTACTTGCAGATTAAGCACTTGCTATTATAAACAAAGGTTTTTGAAATCTGACCTTTCCATGGCAAACTCCTTGGGGCAGGAACCTGTCTAGATGTGTGTTGAATACATAAACCAAGGATAATTAATTATTAACAATAATTAATAATGAAAGAATCAGAAAGCAACTTGGTATTTTCTTCAGGTAGTAACTTTTATATCCTTACATAAATTTTTACAAATGTGCATTGAGAGCCAGCTCTGAGCAGCAGTTTGCCATTGCCCATAGCACAAGGGTAGAGAGCTGCTCTGCAGGTTCAAGTATGCCCACCAGCAGATCCACCTGAAATTTTCCCAGAGAAACAAATGAGAGCACATCAGAAGTCAGTGAAAGATCAAGAGTAGCTTTTTTTCATTTTTACTCAGTGACTGCTGCCTGAAATTCTCCTCAAACCTTTCTAGCATCTGCAGAAGTCTAGTGAGAAGATCATTTAGCTCATTTAAAAAAATGCCCAGCTGTGCCCTCTTAAGTCCTGCCTTGATCCTTTTATCATCACACAGTATATTTAAGCCACTCATTTTTATGTGTTAAATCCTTCATACTTCTCTAGTTTCTTTTGTCTCCCCCTTAAAATGCTATATTTGCTTTCCCAAAAATGTGGTTGTATGTCCGTTTTATAGATTATTTTGTTTCTGCAATGACTATGCGTGTCTCAAAAGGTTGCTCATGCTAGAACTTACTTCTGCTATTGCCAACTCTTTTCTTTAAATTCTTACTATCTTGGCACACTTCCATTTCCAGAGAACTGGATGTATCTATTAGATATAGATTAGATATCTGAGCTAACATTTAAAAAGCATGCAATTATGCATAGGGGACTTTAGGTCAAGAAGCTGAACAGTTCTTGAATGACCTGTCAAAACCAGTAAAATAATGCTCTTTTTTTTTTTTTTTTTAATAAAAAAGTTACAGCTACAACTTGCTATTTCCATTCTCAAGCATTATTCTCTCTTCAGCTGTCTGCGCAGTTAATTCAGCTAGTAATACCATGCACAGGTAAATGAGCAATGAGATAAAATGTTAATTCAGATTCAGAGAGATGACTTGTGTAGAACTTCCCTGAATTGATAACTGAAGGATGCAAGGCACAGTACCTCATGCATAGTTCCCACATCTCTGGTAGTGCCATTAAGTAATGTATCCAGACCAGCTTGCAGTGTATCATCTCTGCAGCAGACTCTTCAGCTTTAAAAATACCTATCTCTTTAGCTGAATATCATCCCAGCAGACTGATCACAGTGAAGAATTAAGAGAATCCTTGTAATGGCCAGTAAGTCAGATACTTGCACGTGTATACATATGCTACAGTGTGTGTGTTACCTGACTGGCATATAGATTAACAATAATCAGTTAGTATTTTATCAGTTTGTATTTAATGAAAACTGAGAATGTGAAGTGGAGCACGGGGCTGAAAGCAGAGAGGAAAGAAAATGAGAAAAGAGAATTAATCAGGGAGACACCAAATGAGAACCCCCTAGCTAAAAAGACTTAAACACAGTAAGAAGCTATACTGAAAGGCATTTATACCGTTACGTCGAGCAGTATCTCCCAGGACTGGGGAAATAGGTCTAAACTGTCTCTTCTATACATGGGCAATATTTTCCTTTATGAAGATAGACACTAAATCCCATTTCCACTTCCAAGGTGTAGAAAGCATTGATTTTTCCAGTGTCGTAATAAAGAAGTATGAGGACATATTTTGAGATAGGATAGTATCGGATCATCTTCTTAGGACCAAGAAGGCCCATGTTAAGGGAAAGACTAATGGAGCATTTTAGTGATTCTGAGTTGTAGATGCAGATGGTTGACCATGTGAGTGCTAACTTTTAGCAGAACAAAAAGATAGGAGACAGTGAAGCATCTCCAGCAGGTTGTGGATGCTGTGAGGTTCACTGCTTGTAAACTGGCTAGCATTCAAGAGACTCTGTTTTGGTCTGAGTTACACATAGGTTAGGCAATGATAAACTGTGTTTTTCCATGGTGCCAGATTGCATTCCATTTCTGTACCCCAGAGAGATTCCAAGTTGTTCATTATACTTTGTCCTGGTTAAAAAGGAAGAGGGGTAGTAGATATCATTTAGTGTCCAATAGGACTGGTCAGTGAAGTGTAGAGATGGGTCCATCGGGGGTGGAGGGGGGATGTGATCATGAGAACAGCCTTAAGAGCAGGGTAGATTTCCAAGCAGACTGGGAAGCTTGATAGGTAATTGCTGACAGTTCTTCTGTTCTGCTCTGTAAAAATCTTCTCTTTGCCAGGAACATCCCAAACATTTACTAGAACTTTTAATCTCTGTGACCCCTTTACTAAGGGTAGCCTCATACCATTCCTCTTAAGATTTTGTGCAGTTCTAAGAGGCCAGCCAGGACACAGGGGTTCATGCCAGCACTGTGGGTCTAGCAGAATTTCACCTCAGTGTGTAATCCCTGCGCCTCCAAAAGCCAGATAGTTCTTCTGGGATCACTGCATGCCTGACATCAAATTTCTTCATTACTCTCACAAGACAGAGATAAGTGTTCAAAGGTTTCCACAAACTTATAACATCACGATCCCCACGTGTTTCAGTCAGAGTCACATGCCCGGGAATGCTGGTTTTGCTCAGGAACAGAAATACTGTGAAGTGGCTGGTGTTGGATTATTTCCAGTCTTAGCTGAATATTTTCCCTGTTCAGCTTTGCAGGAGAATTATTTAAACAGAAGTAGGCATCTGCTTGGTTATAAGTAAGCAAAGGTGGTTTCAATGCACACCTTCTGATAGGCAGGGGTGGGGAAAGGTCATCAGGCATTGCGTTTGCCGTCTGGTTCAAGGAGCGCTTTGGTTGTGGATTTGGGGAGACAGGCCTGGGGAGGGTGGCTATGCTTGTGTCCCTTGCTGTGCTGACACAGAGACTAGTACCAGTGTGTCATGGCCCAGGTCTGCTCAAAACATCACTTTCCTGAGGGCTTCAGCATCCACCATAGTGCCCAGCAGCAGTCATGGCAACAAATACGTTCCTGCAGCTGCACTATTTACAGCACAGTTTAATTTCTCTGTAAGTTTTTGGCCAACTGGAGTGGACCAAACAGGCCACGGTTGTGTGTGGTTTGCCAGGGGTGCAATTCCCCTGATCAGCAAGCCGAGTAAATGCCCTGTTAGGCTTTTATGCTATGTTAAGACCAGAGAGGTAGGGGATTCAGAAGGTGAGTATTCTCCCGAGTATCTCCTGCAATGAGCTGACAACTGTAAACCGTACTGTTTGTGTTTGTTTGTTTGTTTGTTCTGCACATCGATCCGGCAGTTTATTTCAGTCTCCTTGGGCACCGTCAGCGGGCGCATGGCTCGGCGTCCCCCGTGAGGGGGATCATCTCCCCTGCCTGGCCGGGGCAGTGCCGTGCTCCGTCACCATCGCGCCCCCTCACTCTCGGTCGCGGCAGCGAAAGCATCTCGCTCTGTCGTGACAGGAGAAGCACGAGACGGCTGTCAGGGAAACGGCAGACACGAGGGGGTCGCGCGGAGAGGGTTTAATCAAACTTCCCGACACCTCCCGGCTTTATCAGCCGCGGCGGTGCGATGTGCAGCGTTGTGTAAAATTAAATAAATAACGGCGCCGGCCCCCCCGCCCCTCGGCGCCAAAGCAACAAACAGCCGCGCCGCCGCGAGCCGTGTGGGTCGAAGGCCCCCCAGGCCCGAGCGCTGGGTCCTCGCAGCGCGGTGCCTGATTGGA